>JASAMY010001438.1:0-109601 GCA_030248085.1 Paralinhomoeus sp. GSCO2_6 | reverse complement strand
CTCAGGAGTCGTTCGCGGCCCCATGTGGCCCCATAAGAATATTCATGGACTACGGTATCGATAGAAATCGACTATGGTATCGATCAAATCAAAAGTGTCTTCTGAAAATTGTGAAAACATCAACATTCAACAGCACTCGGCGACTCTCGATGTACTTTTCTGCAGGGTCGTGTCGGTCGTGTCGGTGGCACGATTTTGCGGTATCCAAGATCTGTATAGAACAATCAACAACTCCGTTAACACTCTACACGAAGCCGTCAGCTGCGCCAGGCGAGTGCTGATGTACTTTTCCGCAGGGTCGTGTCGGGGGCACGGGATTGCGGTATCCACGATCTATACAAAGCGCTGAGCTGCGCCAGGCGACTGCTGATGTACTTTCCGCAGGGTCGTGTCGGTCGTGTCGGTGGCACGATTTTGCGGTATCCACGATCTATACAAAGCGCGTTCCACTGCCACGAAGCTAGCTGCGCCAGGCGACTGCTGATGTACTTTTCCGCAGGGTCGTGTCGGTCGTGTCGGTGGCACGATTTTGCGGTATCCACGATCTGGATAGACTCCGTCGTGGTTTCCACCGTCCAAAGCCGTCAGCTGCGCCAGGCGACTGCTGATGTACTTTTCCGCAGGGTCGTGTCGGTCGTGTCGGTGGCACGATTTTGCGGTATCCACGATCTGGATATGGTGGTTTCTGTACAACGTGGTTTCTGAGCCCTGAGCTGCGCCAGGCGACTGCTGATGTACTTTTCCGCAGGGTCGTGTCGGTCGTGTCGGTGGCACGATTTTGCGGTATCCACGATCTGGATAGTACAAAGGTGGTTTTGTGAAGCGCTGAGCTGCGCCAGGCGACTGCCGATGTTCCGCAGGGTCGAGGCCGTCAGTGTCGGTGGCACGATTTTGCGGTATCCACGACTATAAGTGGTTCGTCAGAAGCGCTGATGTGCAAGGCGACTTGTTTCTTTTCCGCAGGGTCGTGTCGGTCGTGTCGGTGGCACGATTTTGCGGTATCCACGATCTATACCGGGCAACCTGGTTTTGTAGCCCTGAGCTGCGCCAGGCGACTGCTGATGTACTTTTCCGCAGGGTCGTGTCGGTCGTGTCGGTGGCACGATTTTGCGGTATCCACGATCTATAACCGTGGTTTCTGTCCAAAGCGCTGAGCTGCGCCAGGCGACTGCTGATGTACTTTTCCGCAGGGTCGTGTCGGTCGTGTCGGTGGCACGATTTTGCGGTATCCACGATCTGGAGAATACAATCAACGCCGTGGTTCCCACTGTCCAACAGCGGGTTCTGTAGCCGTCAGCTGCGCCAGGCGACTGCTGATGTACTTTTCCGCAGGGTCGTGTCGGTCGTGTCGGTGGCACGATTTTGCGGTATCCACGATCTGATACATCTACGCCGTGGTTTCCACTGTCCAGAAGCGCTGAGCTGCGCCAGGCGACTGCTGATGTACTTTTCCGCAGGGTCGTGTCGGTCGTGTCGGTGGCACGATTTTGCGGTATCCACGATCTGGATAGTACAATCTACGCCGTGGTTTCCACTGTCCACGAAGCCGTCAGCTGCGCCAGGCGACTGCTGATGTACTTTTCCGCAGGGTCGTGTCGGTCGTGTCGGTGGCACGATTTTGCGGTATCCACGATCTGGATAGCGGGAGAAGCGCTGAGCTGCGCCAGGCGACGCGGTATTTCCGCAGGGCGTGTCGGTCGTGTCGGTGGCACGATTTTGCGGTTTCCACTGTCCAGACAAAGCCGTGAGCTGCGCCAGGCGACTGCTGATGTACTTTTCCGCAGGGTCGTGTCGGTCGTGTCGGTGGCACGATTTTGCGGTATCCACGATCTGGATAGTACAATCTACGCCGTGGTTTCCACTGTCCACGAAGCCGTGCGCCAGGCGCTGCGGGCTGCCATGTACGGTTCCGCAGGGTCGTGTCGGTCGTGTCGGTGGCACGATTTTGCGGTATCCACGATCTATTGATAGCGCTGAGCTGCGACAGGCGAGTTCTTATGTACTTTTCCGCAGGGTCGTGTCGGTCGTGTCGGTGGCACGATTTTGCGGTATCCACGATCTGGATAGTACAATCTACGCCGTGGTTTCCACTGTCCACGATAGCCGTCAGCTGCGCCAGGCGACTGCTGATGTACTTTTCCGCAGGGTCGTGTCGGTCGTGTCGGTGGCACGATTTTGCGGTATCCACGATCTGGATAGTACAAGAGGGTGGTTACGCGGTGAGAAGCGCTGAGCTGCGCCAGGCGACTGCTGATGTACTTTTCCGCAGGGTCGTGTCGGTCGTGTCGGTGGCACGATTTTGCGGTATCCACGATCTGGATAGTCTCTCGCCGTGGTTTCCACTGTCCACGAAGCCGTCGAGCTGCGCCAGGCGACTGCTGATGTACTTTTCCGCAGGGTCGTGTCGGTCGTGTCGGTGGCACGATTTTGCGGTATCCACGATCTATACCGCAAAGCGCTGAGCTGCGCCAGGCGACTGCTGATGTACTTTTCCGCAGGGTCGTGTCGGTCGTGTCGGTGGCACGATTTTGCGGTATCCACGATCTGGATAGTACAATCTACGCCGTGGTTTCCACTGTCCACGAAGCCGTCAGCTGCGCCAGGCGACTGCTGATGTACTTTTCCGCAGGGTCGTGTCGGTCGTGTCGGTGGCACGATTTTGCGGTATCCACGATCTATACAAAGCGCTGAGCTGCGCCAGGCGACTCCTGATGTACTTTTCCGCAGGGTCGTGTCGGTCGTGTCGGTGGCACGATTTTGCGGTATCCACGATCTATACAAAGCGCTGAGCTGCGCCAGGCGACTGCTGATGTACTTTTCCGCAGGGTCGTGTCGGTCGTGTCGGTGGCACGATTTTGCGGTATCCACGATCTATACAAAGCGCTGAGCTGCGCCAGGCGACTCCTGATGTACTTTTCCGCAGGGTCGTGTCGGTCGTGTCGGTGGCACGATTTTGCGGTATCCACGATCTATACAAAGCGCTGAGCTGCGCCAGGCGACTCCTGATGTACTTTTCCGCAGGGTCGTGTCGGTCGTGTCGGTGGCACGATTTTGCGGTATCCACGATCTATACAAAGCGCTGAGCTGCGCCAGGCGACTCCTGATGTACTTTTCCGCAGGGTCGTGTCGGTCGTGTCGGTGGCACGATTTTGCGGTATCCACGATCTATACAAAGCGCTGAGCTGCGCCAGGCGACTCCTGATGTACTTTTCCGCAGCGGTCGTGTCGGTCGTGTCGGTGGCACGATTTTGCGGTATCCACGATCTATACGTGGTTTGTCCAAAGCGCTGAGCTGCGCCAGGCGACTCCTGATGTACTTTTCCGCAGGGTCGTGTCGGTCGTGTCGGTGGCACGATTTTGCGGTATCCACGATCTATACTTTCTCAAAGCGCTGAGCTGCGCCAGGCGACTCCTGATGTACTTTTCCGCAGCGTCGTGTCGGTCGTGTCGGTGGCACGATTTTGCGGTATCCACGATCTATAGGTGCCAAAGCGCTGAGCTGCGCCAGGCGACTCCTGATGTACTTTTCCGCAGGGTCGTGTCGGTCGTGTCGGTGGCACGATTTTGCGGTATCCACGATCTATACAAAGAGCTGAGCTGCGCCAGGCGACTCCTGATGTACTTTTCCGCAGGGTCGTGTCGGTCGTGTCGGTGGCACGATTTTGCGGTATCCACGATCTATACAAAGCGCTGAGCTGCGCCAGGCGACTCCTGATGTACTTTTCCGCAGGGTCGTGTCGGTCGTGTCGGTGGCACGATTTTGCGGTATCCACGATCTATACGTGGTTTCCCTGTCCAAAGCGCTGAGCTGCGCCAGGCGACTGCTGATGTACTTTTCCGCAGGGTCGTGTCGGTCGTGTCGGTGGCACGATTTTGCGGTATCCACGATCTATACAAAGCGCTGAGCTGCGCCAGGCGACTCCTGATGTACTTTTCCGCAGGGTCGTGTCGGTCGTGTCGGTGGCACGATTTTGCGGTATCCACGATCTATACAAAGCGCTGAGCTGCGCCAGGCGACTCCTGATGTACTTTTCCGCAGGGTCGTGTCGGTCGTGTCGGTGGCACGATTTTGCGGTATCCACGATCTATACAAAGCGCTGAGCTGCGCCAGGCGACTCCTGATGTACTTTTCCGCAGGGTCGTGTCGGTCGTGTCGGTGGCACGATTTTGCGGTATCCACGATCTATACAAAGCGCTGAGCTGCGCCAGGCGACTCCTGATGTACTTTTCCGCAGCGTCGTGTCGGTCGTGTCGGTGGCACGATTTTGCGGTATCCACGATCTATACAAAGCGCTGAGCTGCGCCAGGCGACTCCTGATGTACTTTTCCGCAGGGTCGTGTCGGTCGTGTCGGTGGCACGATTTTGCGGTATCCACGATCTATACAAAGCGCTGAGCTGCGCCAGGCGACTCCTGATGTACTTTTCCGCAGCGTCGTGTCGGTCGTGTCGGTGGCACGATTTTGCGGTATCCACGATCTATACAAAGCGCTGAGCTGCGCCAGGCGACTCCTGATGTACTTTTCCGCAGCGTCGTGTCGGTCGTGTCGGTGGCACGATTTTGCGGTATCCACGATCTATACAAAGCGCTGAGCTGCGCCAGGCGACTCCTGATGTACTTTTCCGCAGGGTCGTGTCGGTCGTGTCGGTGGCACGATTTTGCGGTATCCACGATCTATACAAAGCGCTGAGCTGCGCCAGGCGACTCCTGATGTACTTTTCCGCAGCGTCGTGTCGGTCGTGTCGGTGGCACGATTTTGCGGTATCCACGATCTATACAAAGCGCTGAGCTGCGCCAGGCGACTCCTGATGTACTTTTCCGCAGCGTCGTGTCGGTCGTGTCGGTGGCACGATTTTGCGGTATCCACGATCTATACAAAGCGCTGAGCTGCGCCAGGCGACTCCTGATGTACTTTTCCGCAGCGTCGTGTCGGTCGTGTCGGTGGCACGATTTTGCGGTATCCACGATCTATACAAAGCGCTGAGCTGCGCCAGGCGACTCCTGATGTACTTTTCCGCAGCGTCGTGTCGGTCGTGTCGGTGGCACGATTTTGCGGTATCCACGATCTATACAAAGCGCTGAGCTGCGCCAGGCGACTCCTGATGTACTTTTCCGCAGCGTCGTGTCGGTCGTGTCGGTGGCACGATTTTGCGGTATCCACGATCTATACAAAGCGCTGAGCTGCGCCAGGCGACTCCTGATGTACTTTTCCGCAGCGTCGTGTCGGTCGTGTCGGTGGCACGATTTTGCGGTATCCACGATCTATACAAAGCGCTGAGCTGCGCCAGGCGACTCCTGATGTACTTTTCCGCAGCGTCGTGTCGGTCGTGTCGGTGGCACGATTTTGCGGTATCCACGATCTATACAAAGCGCTGAGCTGCGCCAGGCGACTCCTGATGTACTTTTCCGCAGCGTCGTGTCGGTCGTGTCGGTGGCACGATTTTGCGGTATCCACGATCTATACAAAGCGCTGAGCTGCGCCAGGCGACTCCTGATGTACTTTTCCGCAGGGTCGTGTCGGTCGTGTCGGTGGCACGATTTTGCGGTATCCACGATCTATACAAAGCGCTGAGCTGCGCCAGGCGACTCCTGATGTACTTTTCCGCAGCGTCGTGTCGGTCGTGTCGGTGGCACGATTTTGCGGTATCCACGATCTATACAAAGCGCTGAGCTGCGCCAGGCGACTCCTGATGTACTTTTCCGCAGGGTCGTGTCGGTCGTGTCGGTGGCACGATTTTGCTGTATACACCAAAAATACAAAGCGCTGAGCTGCGCCAGGCGACTCCTGATGTACTTTTCCGCTGCGTCGTGTCGGTCGTGTCGGTGGCACGATTTTGCGGTATCCACGATCTATACAAAGCGCTGAGCTGCGCCAGGCGACTCCTGATGTACTTTTCCGCAGGGTCGTGTCGGTCGTGTCGGTGGCACGATTTTGCGGTATCCACGATCTGGATAGTACAATCTACGCCGTGGTTTCCACTGTCCACGAAGCCGTCAGCTGCGCCAGGCGACTGCTGATGTACTTTTCCGCAGCGTCGTGTCGGTCGTGTCGGTGGCACGATTTTGCGGTATCCACGATCTGGATAGTACAATCTACGCCGTGGTTTCCACTGTCCACGAAGCGGCGAGCTGCGCCAGATGTACTTTTCCACAGGGTCGTGTCGGTCGTGTCGGTTGCACGATTTTCCCCCCACTCCATTCCCTATTAGTGTTGGCAATTTTGACGTTTTTAATTTTTAGGTAGGTAGGTTAGGTAAAACTGGCCGCAAAAAGGCCTTAGGTAGGTTAGGTTAGGTAAGCAAGATCTTTCTGCTAGGTAGGTAGGTAATCGGGCAATTTCCTTAGGTTATAGGTAGGTAACTTAGGTAACTCCAAGCTGTCAAGTGTCAGGCAATATTGCATGCATGTAGTGTAAACCTCCGAGCTGCGCTTGTCAGCGCTATGCATTGAACTTATCTTTACCCTGGACAGCGTTAGATGAGGTTTTAAGAGTCTTAGCTATAAACTTTGAAAGTGTTCACCAAATTTAAATGCAACAGTCAAGCTTGCCCACATTTAACATTGATTTCAGGCGCTTTGGTTGAAGTTGGCTGGCTGTTTGCCGTTATCATCCAGTGAATAAAACACATCTTATTAATTAATGAGTGTAGGCAGTGCTTACTATAAGTGCATGCGAATGTGCACTTCCTGCTTCATGTGTGCAATGCACATGCAATACGGTACATTTTATAGCATAGCCTATGCATGTTCTTCGCTCTTTCTGCAGTGCCAAACGCACGCACGCACGCACGCACGCACGCACGCACGCACGCACGCACGCACGCACGCACGCACGCACGCACGCACGCACGCACGCACGCACGCGCGCAGGCGCGCGCGCGCGCACGCACGCACACACGCACGCACTCACGCACGCGCGCGCGCACGCACGCACACACGCACGCACTCACGCACGCGCGCGCGCACGCACGTAAGCACGCACTGACGGACGGACGCACGCACGCACGCACGCACGCACGCACGCACGCACGCGCGCACGCGCGCACGCACGCACGCACGCACGCGCGCACGCGCGCACGCACGCACGCACGCGCGCGCGCCCGCACGCACACACGCACGCACGCACGGCCGCGCGCGCGCACGCTCGCACACACGCACGCACTCACGCTCGCGCGCGCGCGCACGCACGTAAGCACGCACTGACGGACGGACGCACACACGCACGCACACACGCACGCACGTAAGCACGCACTGACGGACGCATGCACGCACGCACGCACGCACGCACGCACGCACGCACAGGCGCACGCACGTAAGCACGCACTGACGCACGCACGCACGCACGCACGCACGCACGCACGCACGCACGCACGCACGCACGCACGCACGCACGCACGCACGCACGCACGCACGCACGCACGCACGCACGCACTCACGCACGCACGCACGCACGCACGCACGCACGCACGCACGCACGCACGCACGCACGCACGCACGCACGCACGCACGCACGCACGCACGCACGCACGCACGCACGCACGCACGCACGCACGCACGCACGCACGCACGCACACTCGCACGCACGCACGCACGCACGCACGCACGCACGCACGCACGCACGCACGCACGCACGCGCGCACGCGCGCGCGCACGCACGCACACACGCACGCACGCGCGCGCGCACGCACGTAAGCACGCACTGACGGACGGACGCACGCACGCACGCACACACGCACGCACGTAAGCACGCACTGACGGACGCATGCACGCACGCACGCACGCACGCACGCACGCACGCACGCACGCACGCACGCACGCACTCACGCACGCATGCGTGCATATGTTAGCATGCACTCCAGCTGCCATGCACTATCGCTTCTGCACTGCCACATTACTGGTCAGCAGAGAGCGCCAGCTCAAAAAATTTTACGAGATGAGAGAGAGCATTAAAACTCGCACGCACACGCACACGCATGCATGCACGCACACGCACAAACACAGATGGCATGTACAATACTGTCTCTGACGCGCATTGCTGCTTAGACACTGACACGCACCTTGCGTATGTTCACAATAGGGACGAGTTCATTGAAGCTCAGAACGCCTACACATGCACACACCCACGTACGCACGCCACAAAACACGCACCTTGTACAGATGCTGACATGCACTATTGCTGGCACGCATTGTCGCTGGCACGCACGTTTGCTGGGAGTGGCACGCACTAACACACCGACACGCGCCTGTCACATTTTCATTAGGGGCGAGGCGCGCAGCGCCGAGAAAGTCGCGCCGCTATAGCAGCAGCTCGCGACTTAGCGCCGCGCTAGTACTGTATAATACTGTACAACCTATCACGTCGAGTTTGGGGGTCTCAAGAGTCACCCACCCGCCCACCCACTGATTCAGTAGGTGTTCTTGAGGAGCATTCGCAAAGATTTAGTTTCTGTAGACGTCCAATAGACTACAATGTACACAAGGCTACGAATATCTCGTCAGAGACGCAGCGGACAAAGAAGTGATCTTCTTGCCAACATCAATGCAACAAGCAATCAAACCCGACCGCCGCAAACGCAAACAATAGCCACGCCAGCCCACCCGTATCTGCAAAATGTTTCTGCTTGCACAAATCCATTTTTTGAGTCCACGAATTTTAGCTTAGGTAGGTAACCTAGTAGGTAACGGCAAAATCTAGGTAGGTAGGTTAGGTACAGGTAGCTCGATTTTCGCGCTAGGTAGGTTAGGTTAGGTTACCTAGGCCAAAAAAAGGCTAGGTAACCTACTAGGTAGGTAACCTAGCTAGGTAGGTTGCCATCACTATTCCCTATTGCCTCTGAGTGGTCTTTTCAGTGCGTCTTTTGCGCAGCCTAATCTTCTGCCTACATTTGGGTGTTTTGATCGCGCACCTTTCTGCACACTAAGCTCCAGGCATCGCCACCCTCCCGCTCTTCCCCCACCCCATTCCCTATTGCCTCTGGGTGGTCTTTTCGGTGCGTCTTTTGCGCAGCCTAATCTTCTGCCTACATTTGGGTGTTTTGATCGCGCACCTTTCTGCACACTAAGCTCCAGGCATCGCCACCCTCCCGCTCTTCCCCCACCCCATTCCCTATTGCCTCTGAGTGGTCTTTTCGGTGCGTCTTTTGCGCAGCCTAATCTTCTGCCTACATTTGGGTGTTTTGTCTTTGTCGCTTTTCTGCAACAACAAAACGCATGAGTATGCCTGTTGTTTGTGTACATGGGATTTTCGCGAACGTGGCTCGAGCATTTTTATTTAATTTTTAATTTTTAAAAAAGCGCTGAGCCTTATTTAATTTATTTAAATTATGTAATTAATTTAATTGTTTTTTTTTTACCTGCATGTAATTTGAAGTTCAATTCAGTTCTAGCAGCACTGCACCCAACCATTTTGTCTGGGCGATGCGAACGCACGCACGCACACGCACCAATCAGCAAGCGGCGCTGCGGAGACGGAGGCGCAGCCACGCCCAGAGTGAATAGAGCGCCCACGACGATGGCGCGTCACACTACTGACCGACTTTCGCTGACGTCATCGCCGAGTAGAGACAGACAATGCACGCAATTTTTCAAAATGAGCTAAATAACCATAATTTGCACTATTCCTGCGGAAAAGTACATCGGCAGTCGCCTGGCGCAGCTCACCGCTTCGTGGACAGTGGAAACCACGTCGTAGATTGTACTATCCAGATCGTGGATACCGCAAAATCGTGCCACCGACACGACCGACACGACCCTGTGGAAAAGTACATCTGGCGCAGCTCGCCGCTTCGTGGACAGTGGAAACCACGTCGTAGATTGTACTATCCAGATCGTGGATACCGCAAAATCGTGCCACCGACACGACCGACACGACCCTGTGGAAAAGTACATCTGGCGCAGCTCGCCGCTTCGTGGACAGTGGAAACCACGTCGTAGATTGTAGTATCCAGATCGTGGATACCGCAAAATCGTGCCACCGACACGACCGACACGACCCTGTGAAAAAGTACATCTGGCGCAGCTCGCCGCTTCGTGGACAGTGGAAACCACGTCGTAGATTGTAGTATCCAGATCGTGGATACCGCAAAATCGTGCCACCGACACGACCGACACGACCCTGTGGAAAAGTACATCTGGCGCAGCTCACCGCTTCGTGGACAGTGGAAACCACGTCGTAGATTGTACTATCCAGATCGTGGATACCGCAAAATCGTGCCACCGACACGACCGACACGACCCTGTGAAAAAGTACATCTGGCGCAGCTCGCCGCTTCGTGGACAGTGGAAACCACGTCGTAGACTGTACTATCCAGATCGTGGATACCGCAAAATCGTGCCACCGACACGACCGACACGACCCTGTGGAAAAGTACATCTGGCGCAGCTCACCGCTTCGTGGACAGTGGAAACCACGTCGTAGACTGTACTATCCAGATCGTGGATACCGCAAAATCGTGCCACCCCGACACGACCGACACGACCCTGTGGAAAAGTACATCTGGCGCAGCTCACCGCTTCGTGGACAGTGGAAACCACGTCGTAGACTGTACTATCCAGATCGTGGATACCGCAAAATCGTGCCACCGACACGACCGACACGACCCTGTGGAAAAGTACATCTGGCGCAGCTCACCGCTTCGTGGACAGTGGAAACCATGTCGTAGACTGTACTATCCAGATCGTGGATACCGCAAAATCGTGCCACCGACACGACCGACACGACCCTGTGGAAAAGTACATCTGGCGCAGCTCACCGCTTCGTGGACAGTGGAAACCACGTCGTAGACTGTACTATCCAGATCGTGGATACCGCAAAATCGTGCCACCGACACGACCGACACGACCCTGTGGAAAAGTACATCTGGCGCAGCTCACCGCTTCGTGGACAGTGGAAACCACGTCGTAGACTGTACTATCCAGATCGTGGATACCGCAAAATCGTGCCACCGACACGACCGACACGACCCTGTGGAAAAGTACATCTGGCGCAGCTCACCGCTTCGTGGACAGTGGAAACCACGTCGTAGACTGTACTATCCAGATCGTGGATACCGCAAAATCGTGCCACCGACACGACCGACACGACCCTGTGGAAAAGTACATCTGGCGCAGCTCACCGCTTCGTGGACAGTGGAAACCACGTCGTAGACTGTACTATCCAGATCGTGGATACCGCAAAATCGTGCCACCGACACGACCGACACGACCCTGTGGAAAAGTACATCTGGCGCAGCTCACCGCTTCGTGGACAGTGGAAACCACGTCGTAGACTGTACTATCCAGATCGTGGATACCGCAAAATCGTGCCACCGACACGACCGACACGACCCTGTGGAAAAGTACATCTGGCGCAGCTCACCGCTTCGTGGACAGTGGAAACCATGTCGTAGACTGTACTATCCAGATCGTGGATACCGCAAAATCGTGCCACCGACACGACCGACACGACCCTGTGGAAAAGTACATCTGGCGCAGCTCACCGCTTCGTGGACAGTGGAAACCACGTCGTAGACTGTACTATCCAGATCGTGGATACCGCAAAATCGTGCCACCGACACGACCGACACGACCCTGTGGAAAAGTACATCTGGCGCAGCTCACCGCTTCGTGGACAGTGGAAACCACGTCGTAGACTGTACTATCCAGATCGTGGATACCGCAAAATCGTGCCACCGACACGACCGACACGACCCTGTGGAAAAGTACATCTGGCGCAGCTCACCGCTTCGTGGACAGTGGAAACCACGTCGTAGACTGTACTATCCAGATCGTGGATACCGCAAAATCGTGCCACCGACACGACCGACACGACCCTGTGGAAAAGTACATCTGGCGCAGCTCACCGCTTCGTGGACAGTGGAAACCACGTCGTAGACTGTACTATCCAGATCGTGGATACCGCAAAATCGTGCCACCGACACGACCGACACGACCCTGTGGAAAAGTACATCTGGCGCAGCTCACCGCTTCGTGGACAGTGGAAACCACGTCGTAGACTGTACTATCCAGATCGTGGATACCGCAAAATCGTGCCACCGACACGACCGACACGACGCTGCGGAAAAGTACATCAGCAGTCGCCTGGCGCAGCTCAGCGCTTCGTAGACAGTGGAAACCACGCGATGGTTACCACAGTCTACAAAAAGCGACGGGGATGGGGCCGCAAACTGGGTCTGGGCCTTAATTTGCAATATTTTTGAGATAATGATGTGGTAAGCTGCGGGACACAGGGAGTCACGCTCACGTCCCGCTCTTACTTTTCAAACGTAATTCTAAGTTTTTCGAGATATTTCAACTTGAACCTCCAAAATTTGAAAACCGAGTGTCGTAATCTTTTTTTGGGGTAATTACGCATAATCCACTCCTAAGCAGAGCTTTTCCTTAAAATACGACTCTCACTGAAACGCTCGATCAATGCGTGCGCTAGCAAAGGTAGGCACATACATACCTGTGCACGCTCGATCACTAAGACTGCGCTCACTTCGCTCAGTACGGGGAACTGGGGAGACGGATGGCTGGATGATTCATCGTCTACGCGGGAAACTTTTCGGTTACATTGCCTTGCCGGCCGCCAGGCAACAGTGTGTCGTCACTGAGCAAGATTTCTCCCGCACTTGATTTTTTACTCCGAGGAACTCAGCTTTCGAGTTTCACACCAGACAAGAGACACACCATGGCCATGGAGGACTTCAAGTACAAGTTCAAGGTCGTGCTGTTGGGCAGCGCCAGCGTCGGCAAGACGTGCCTCGTTCGGCAGTTCACCCAGGCTAGTCTCTAATGCAACTCTCTGTCCAACGATACATTGTACATACAGGGTGGGCCACCCCCAAATGACCCGGTTTTTGAATGCCTCGATCTCGCTTTCTACAAAAGCAATCGTAACGAAATTTTAAACATCTGTTGGAATAATACCTTTACCCGGTATTTGGACCTGGGGGGGGCGGGTTCGGGCACTTTCTCGGGCGGGGGGGGGGGAGGGTGTTAGTCAAAATACATTGTAAATACCCCAATATAGGTACTTTTTGGTCGATTTTTGCTCGAAAGCACTGTACAAAACACATTACAATTTACAGTTTCAATTTTCTGGGGGGGGGGGTGTGGGTAGGGTCAAAACCAGCAAGTGGGGGAGGGACCCCCCCCCCCCCTCCCCCCACCCAAACCCTCCCCCAGTTACAGGTATGGTGGGAATTGGTCTAACTTAGATTACATCAAAGCTTGCGCTAAAAATACAGTAAAGCCAGCGCGCTGTTTGGTGATTTTGACGCTGAGATTTGGCGCCCTGCCTCAGTACGATAAAAGGTTTCGCGGTATTCTTAATGAGAACTTTGAATGACGCTGGATCGGCAGAGCGGGCTCTATTACTGGCCTCCCCACTCCCCAGATCTTGCACCCATGGACTTTTCCATTTGGGGCATTATCAAGGAGGTGGTGTATTCGCTCTCACAAGAGTCAGAATTTGGACAAACAGAAAGAAAGCATTGCTTTGGCTTTTGAAAGCTTCGAGCTTGAATTGTGTCAGAAAATGTGTCAATCCGCGGTTAAAAGGTGCCAAAACAGAATTTCCATCAGATGGCGACCACTTAGACAATCAGTGATATTACTGCTGCGCGAATAAAATGCTTATAGCGAAACTAGACGAGCAAAAAACTTTGGTGACATCTAAGTTTTAAACCAGTGCCTGCCATTTGGGTGGCCCATCCTGTACATTGTACATGGTGGAATACAGTTGATTCATAGTACTCTGCATATTACCTTCTTAGGGCGTGTGTCTGCACGATCATAAGACGACGATAGGCGTGGACCTGGGGATGAAGACGCTGAGAGTGGGCTCGGACCGGGTCAAGCTCCAGATATGGGACACGCAGGGACAGGAGCGTTCTCGGTCCATCGCTCGCAGCTACTGCGCAGCTCAAGCAGCCATTTTTGGTCAGTTAAGGCCGAGGGGTGGTAGGTAATTGCGGACCATGCAGAGTAGAAGCACCTGCGGAAAGAGCAAAGCATATCGCGAACTTTTTTATTCGTTGCGTTTTGGCGGAGCCCCGCTAAAAGTCAATAAGCCAACAAACAGGCAGCGACGCCAGACAAGAGTGTACAGTATATGGAAGCCCAGTTCATATGGCAATATAATGGTGCGCTTTATTGAATGCTCTAGCGTGCCAGTCATATCTTGGCACAATAGCTACAGGCACTATATAGGTACAAGGTACATAGGTACACTCCTGGATTGATTTGATCAACTTTAGAGTCGCTCCCTGTGGTGGGTCAATGATTCCAATCGCTAACGACTTGTATGTGTTCAGTCTATGACGTCACGAGTCAGCCCACTTTTGACAGTCTGCCCCTGTGGATGCACGAAATTGAGCAGAACTCCGACCGTGGTCTCCTCAAGATCCTTGTCGGTGCGTTCACTTACCGGCTTCTAGTACATGTGCTGCTTGATTTGCAAAGGTGGCCCTTCCCAAATGGCGAAACGGCTGCGCTGCGCTGCATTCGGGCAATGAACTAGGCGTAGGTTTACGGATGTATGCAGCGGTGTTTATGCAGCCAAAAAATTGGCAATTTTTACTGCGAAATTTGCGTTATCACTAGAACTGTTTAGGTTGAAAGTATAGAACCATCATCCAATAGTGCCCCCATGCGTAAGATCTCCTTCAGATGCACCAGAGTGTGCGCGGTATACACAATTAAACATAACTTTTAAGTTTTTTTAAAGTTAACTTTGGCACAAGTTAACTTGAGTTACTCAAGTTATTTAGAGTGTTTAACTCAAAAGTTAGCTCAAGTTATTTAGACCTCGAAAACTCAAGTTAAAGTTAGCCTAACTTTTCAATAACTTGACTTCAACCTACAAGTTAACTAACTTTTCGTTTCAAGTTCCCAGGTATGACGCTCTCTAGAGTTGGGAAAAATACGTTTTGACTTTGGAAAGACGTATTTTTTGAAAAAAATACTGTATTTTTAAAAAAAATACGTTTCTTTTGTATTTTTTTTAGAGTACGTATGTACATGTACCATACATCATAGTAAGCCATCAGCGAAGTGTCCAAAGCTTGGAAATCGGTGCATACAAACGCTGCAACGCTGTAAAACTGCGCAAGCACGCAAGCGGACGTGTAGGAGTGTCTGTGTGCGTACGTGTGTGTGAGAGGTGAGTGTATGGGTGAGTGGTGCGTAAGTGGAGTAATAAGCGACCAGGAGATTTTGGCATCCAACAAAGTGAGCTAACAACGCGACACAGGGCGCGACGCAGAAATTGAGGGCGTGAAGAGGAGCTAGCAATAGCAAAAGCTAGCAGAATCAATTGTTGGGTCCGTGTTCGCTACATCCAAAATCTATTGTAAGCAAAACGTAAGCGTCATAAGAATAATGTGATGTAAATCAAATCGTCTTTTGGGAAGTCTACCCACCACACAAGTCACAAAAATGCTGTTCAATGTAAGATACATTGATTAACAACAAATGTTTTATTATCTATTGCAGGCTGATTCACCAACAGGTTTACGACTTCGACTTACGACTATGACCTTACGATTACGACTACAACCGTATTTTTTAAAAATAAGACACAGACTGCAGCGTACTTTTTCAAAAAAATACGTGTATTTTTTTTTTGAAAAAATACGTTTGGAAAAATACGCGCACTCTAACGCTCTCCTCCAATAGTGACCGAGAGTGCGCTCTGCAACGTGCATGTCGCTATAACAGTATCCAGCTCGAGTTGCACCAAACTTGACTTTTGGGATAAACTGCAATGAAAAATTTGACCTTCTCTTCCATCTGTCAGAAAATCCTGGATCCGCTAGTGCAGGCTGCGTAAGCATGGCCCAGTGTTAGAGAATCCGCCCCTTGCGCGCACGATTCTGGCTTTGCGAGGACTTTCCTTTCGATGGATTTTCTCGTACCGTCGCTGTCCTAGATTACAGATGGCGTTCTTCCGAATGTTTTTGGCGGGGCTTTAGACTGAGAAGACGTCATGGTATGGTAGTGTATGTGGGTCATTGGCGGCCTCCTAGCGTTGTCCCTATAGTTTACGAATGATCCAGTTGCACCAGCCGACTTCATCGCAGGCAACAAGGTCGACATGGGCGCCGAGCGCGAGGTGCCAAGCCGAATCGGCAAGCTGTTCGCGGAGAAGCAAACTTTCGACTACTTCCTCGAGACGTCCGCCAGAGAGGCGACCAACGTCGACCTCCTCTTTCGAGAGGTGGCTGCCGGCCTCGTTGCCAGGGTCCAGAATGACCAGTTGCAGTGGGTTCTCTAGCCAGTTTGATACAGAAATAGGCAGCGAGAAAACTATATCTAGTGACCTGCATTGCTGGAGGTATCTTGGAAATAGTCGACGAGCTGCCAACGACGACCGAGTGCGGCTGGACAATCAAGAAAAGAGCAAGCGCCATTGCTGTTTCAAGTGACCTTTCAGTCGGAAATGTTGTTTAAGATTGTCATCGATTTGCTTCTTCTGATCTGAATAATTCTTCTGGAAAACTTCAGAAAAATTCTGGGGTGGGGGGGGGGTAGGGGCAAAATTCCAAACCCAACCCCCTCAGTTACATGTATGTATGGTCCTAGGCTTAGGCTTAGACTTACATAGGCATGCATGCATGCACGCACGCTCGCAGTACACTACATGTTTTGTTCAGCGCGTTCTTGTCATTATGTCGCACATTATTTTTTTTTCGCGTTATTTCAATCCAGTTGTAACGCAGAGTAGCGAAGGTATAAAAGAGTCACATTGCATCGTAAGCTCCTAATAATTAATTGTGCAACGTACAATGCCAAGAGTTTTGCATATGCACACGACAATATTAACTTACAGTAGTAGAAAACAGCACAACCATTGTTCGAGTAGTTGATTAGGGAAGAAAGTGCTGTTACATTTCTTGTTCTGGTTTGCGCGTTGGTGCTCATCTTTCGTTCCATCTGATTTCATTTTCTTTAACTGTTATGGTAACGTACCGCGTTTGCGCAGCCGCTCGCAAACCATTTCAAATTCTTGTCAATTTGTTACACTCGTTAGAATACCCTCGTTACACAGCGCGTCACGCTTCGTCTTTCAGTTAGTTGTCGGCTTATGTCGAAAGAGGGCAGCCACTCAAACGAGGTGGGGGGAACAGTTACTGCAAAAGATACTGTATTTCCGAAAATTGAAAACTTTTCGATTAAGATTTTGACTACTTCACTTACGGATAATGTGATCGCTTCTTGCGCGCACGGTCCTGGGTTCGATTCTCGATGGAACCACTAAAAACGAGTATTTTCCTATCCATGGAATTTCTCGTGCTGTCGCTGCCCTAGATTACAACAGACACTAGCGGATCCAGACGGGGGGGGGGGGGGAGAGGGGGTCTCCCCGTCCTGTCAGTTCAGATTTGAGGGGGTGGGGGAGGGGGAGAGATCAGGGGGAGAAGCAGGAAAAAAGGGTGGGCACCAGGGGGAAATAGGCAGATTTTTACATTTTCCTTGGACTTAGGCACTCAAAAGCGCAAAATTTTCGTCTGCGGCGCTGTGGTTCCTTTCCAACTCACGTTTCATTCGTAAGGGAGTTACAAAATCCCGTATTTTTTTGTCTATTCCATAGTAGCGTAGATCGTGTGGTGACAAAAATGACCTTCTCCCCCCTCTGTCAGAAAATCCTGGATCCGCCAGTGATTACAGATGGCGTTCTTCCGATTGTCTTTGGCTATTTATGCGGCTCTAGACTGGAAGGTGTCATTGAGAAGGGTAAGGGTATGCTATATGGACCATTGATGGCCTCCTAGCGTTGCCCTGATCCAACAAAATAGGCCGCTAACACGACCTTCTTTCTCTTCTTTTCCCTTTAGGAAGATGCCTTTTTTTGCCACGGAGAGGTTTTTCGAACGTCAGATTTAATTTAAGTGCTGAATTTCTGCGCTGAATTCCAAAGTTTGGTCTTTCGAAGCCACCGCACGGAATTGAGATTCCGCCTCAGATTCAGCAGAAAATTAAGCACGGAATTATTATTTCGGTCTTTCGAATATTTGAGATTCAGACGTCGTAATTCCGCTACTGAATTTGTAACGTTATAAAATTCAGTAGGGTTTACCCACTGAAAGTTGACAAAACAAAGAAAACAGTGGCCTTGCAGCTGTGCATCAATCGCTCTAAGAGTGGGGGACGTCGAATTCAATGCTCCATTGTTAAACAAGCGCCTCTACTTGTTAATTCTAAGCTTTATTTGAGATTTGGTTTTGATTGCAGCAGCGGATTGGTGCCCGCCCCCGACGCCCCCGCCCCCCGCGCCTCCCGCTGGTAGATATTCCCCACGCAAACGGTGATTCAGACCGCATGTTTGCGATGTTCAAAATCGTAGTGGGACACCGTGGGACACAGCGGGATCACCGTATCCTCCGCAGGATAGCGTGTTTTTCTGTATTCAAATTCAACTGCATCGCATCAGAGTCGCGGAAACAAGCAAAACGATGAAGCGCAAGATCGAGATAGAAGTTTGGGGCAGGGACGATGTGCGCGAGATCCTACAAGAAATGCGGAGCGGCACATCAGCGCGAACGGTGTAGTGTTGGCAATGACACTACAGTGATCCCAAGCACGATGAACGGAAGTGACATGCGAGCGAACGGAACTATTTAATGTGACACTGTCGACTTGGAAGATAGAGTATATTAGTAGTGACTAATTGAACACAGAAGTTAGTTAGTACACTACAAACGGCTCGCTCAGCCGCTGAAGAAATTAGCGTGCGGCAGTCGCAGTCACCAATAATTTTTGTAAATGTTTGCCAAAACTTCTTGTTGTCTAGGAGCTGACTGGACACACTGTCAGCAAAAGCGCGGTGGATAGGCGCGTGCGAGATGCGGAGGTTGGCAAGAGGAAGGCGTTCGGCAAGCGCTCAACCACACATACGCGGCCCCAATCGATTCCGTTGGCGCTCGCGCTCGGCAGCGGCGTCGACCCTGCTTCGGCTGTCGGCACGCGACCGCAGTCGACCCCGTCGGCGCTCGCGCTCGGCAGCGGCGTCGACCCTGCTTCGGCTGTCGGCACTCGACCGCAGTCGACCCCGTCGGCGCTCGCGCTCGGCAGCGGCGTCGACTATGCATCGGCTGTCGCCCCGCGGTCGACCCCCATCATCGAGCAGGAGCTGGAGGACAGCGGCGCTTTGGCTGCGCGAGAAGCAGCGCTCGACCGGGCTGACCCTGACGCGCAACGCCATCCTCGTGCCGGATCAGCGACAGCGTGGTGGGGTGCGCGTGTACACGTTGAGCCGGTGTCGTATATACATGTGTCGGTTATATACATGTGTCGGCCTACACATTCATATAGACAACTGATGTATATACGTATACGTATCTATATGTGTCGGTCTATATATACATCTGCAGTGCGCGTCAAATTCTCCTGTCATTAATTATGATGAAACCGGCGTCAGATAACGCCAAGCAACAGATACCATAAACACGGTCAACAGCGAATCATGGGCTCAAAGTGGCTACCACTGCTATGTAGGTATGTCCAAGTAAAACATTCAGTTGGGGTGACCTTACCTAATTAATGCTACTGCCTAGTCCTGTCCTTGTGGACCCAGGAAGTTTAGAACTGGCGACCTACACATGTATATAAACCGACACATGTATATACGTATACGTATCTAGATCAGTTGTCTATATAGATGTGTCGGCCGACACATGTATATAGCCGACACATGTATATACGTCACCGGCGCACCGCCAGCGGGGAAGCGTACTACCGCTGCCTTTTTGCTGTTACTACCTCTCTACACGAAGGACGCTGCTGGCGATGGCCGACAACGGCAGCCGCCACCGTCACTGGTCGTGCGCAGCCATGGCTCAATCGAGAGGGGCACGAAGGACACTTTGCACCATGCTCAGTGCCGGCCGCTTCTCGCACAGGAGGCGGTCGCTCAGCAGCTGGACCGGAGCAGCCGACGGCTGATCAAGGAGTGCGGCATGGCTCCCCAGGAGGCGCACGAACACGTGAGCAACCACGTTTTCTGCCATGCCACCCCACCCGTTAATGTCGCGTCTTGTAGGGCTTAATGGGCACATTGGGAGCCGCGAGGCAGCTGGAAGGCGACGTGCCCCTGACGGGGGAGCACAGCGTCAGCGCCTCCTTTCCGTCTTGGGAGCAGTGCCACTGCAGCGCGTGCAGCCTCCTCTCGATCCTGCAGTCGCTGCGGCGCAAGACCCAGCCCGACCTACAGAGCTTCTGGTAAGCCTCTAGCGTCTCGGTCGCTTTCTCACGACGTTTTTTCATGCGTTTCCTTTTCAGAGCTCCCTTTCGGCGGCGTGGGGCTTTTCTGACAGAAGCCGGCAGCACGACGCCCAGGAGCTGTTCAACCTGCTCGTTGAGTGCGTCGACTGGGAGCTGATGGCCGCGACGGGCGAGCGGCTGACGGTCTCGGCGCAGGCGACAGTGCAGCGACTGCGCGCAGCCAGCGTGCGCCAACGACGACGCGCTCATCAGCCGACTCTTCTCCAGCTCCAAGTGCTCAGCGGTTGGCGACGTCTTCAAAGTATACATTTTTTTCGCCCACGTCAAGCACAAAGCTGGGCACGAGCTGGGCTCCTGGTGGCGGTTCTACGACAGCAGCGTGTGTGTGTGTGTGTGTATAAGCCATGACCGCCGAAGGCGGCATGGAAGAGTCGGTTGCCCAGGGTCTGTGGCGTTGATCTGCCCTTCCTCCGCCGAGGGTTGATAGGCAGTCCAGGTTGCACGTGGATCAAGGCCTCGTGATCCTCCGACTCCTCGGAGAGCGGAACCTTGAGCCGGTGACGTGACAAAATGGGTTTGCTGCAAAATGGGTTTCACAAACCCATTTTGCTGACAATATGGGTTTGTCGGCCTGCAAAATGGGTTTGCTGCATCTATAACGTTGAATCATTTTGCATCAATGTCAGTTTGAACCTCTAATATGCACGCTTCGTCAAAGACAACCAGTTGTTAAAGCCGAAATCGACCACACAGTCCCTGAGGATCGCATCCTCATCTTCATCCTCATCTTCATTCAAGGTCGTGCAGGGTGTACATTAGGAATACCGTAACTCTTGCACCGCTTGATGGATTGGCTTGCACGGTACAGAGAGGACCGGGTGAGCGAAAGCTGCTTCGTCTGGCCGAAATTGGAACAACGTATCACTAATAGGTATCAGTGTATCACACACATGTTTGCGAAGAAGCCCATTTTGACGATTTTTTAATGATCGCAGTTGTTGTCATCGTCAAACTGTGAGGGTGTGTGCTCCAGGGCTTGTCCATGCATCGCATGCAGTTTGGTGGTGATCGGTCGTTCACAACTGGAGCAATCAGATATAAAAGTTATCTAAATACATGTAGTGACTTCCGCGATTGCGCATGGAAATTGAGATTCGCATTAGGGCCAAACTTGAAAATGTTGTTTCCGTAGATGTATTCTGCACTGTTCAAAATTTTTGGGTAGGTCCACCAAGTGTGCAAGAGTCAGTCATTCAACATTTCAGTTTTGGATTTAAAAGAAACTTGTATTCGCCCCTCCCTTGAAAAAAAATCGAACATTATGCAACTGCGCCAATGGTATGTACCTAGACTTTACAACCGCACTCAAACTGATCGAATAAAGGCTGACGCATCAGCGTTAGGCAGTGCCAATTGCGCTTAAACTTCGCAAGTGTTCGAATCTACTCAAACTTTTTTACTCTTGCTTTTACTTTTTAATTTACCAGACGCATTGGCATTGGCATTGGCATTCGTCTATACTGTTTGCGCCGACGCGTAAAAATTTGCGGACCGAAATCGCCGGAGACGCAAAGCTGGACGCCCCATTGCAAAGTCTGCGCAACGGCATTACCAAGCTATGTACAGAACAATTTTGTAACGAGATGCACGCTTTTTCAGCGAGAAACAGAGCGCAAACCCATTTTGCAGCCATGCAAACCCATTTTGCACGTCGTTGAGCGTGCAAAATGGGTTTCACAAACCCATTTTGCAACAATATGGGTTTGTGAAACCCATTTTGCAGGCAAACCCATATTGATACGACACCGGACTTCCCACTGGTGGAAGCCACGAAGCCACAGCAGCGTCGTGCAGCTTGGCGCCGACGCCGACTGGGCCGCCTTCGACAGCCAGGAAGCCTACCTGCTGTTCTACGACCGGCAGACGTGGTGACACTTGATCTCATGTGCTTCGTTCACATTGCACATCTTTTTATGCGAGTCTCATGAGTGTTTATTCGCGTAAGAAGGTGCATTTGCGTGTCACCGTCGCCGCCGCCGCAAGGTGCGCCGCACACAGACAACGCCATCGCACGAGGAATTTTGTATATGTTCCGTATATTTTGCACGTATTTGTCTATACCAACTTCTACGATTAGCACGTTGCACGTACTCGTATTTGAATTGGGCAGTACCGTACTAGCATTTGAACATCGTTTGTTTCCATTTGAACATCGTTAACGCACCATTCAGACCGATTCAGTACCACGCCCAAATTCAGACCTTTCGAAAGACCCGATTTTGGTGCGTCGGAATTCAGTGCTGAAATTCAGCACTGTATTTCAGCGTCGTAATCTGAGGTTCGAAAAACCTCTCCCACGTTGTTATCCACAGAGGAGAGAATGATTATATTGATTCCACATTTCCCCCTCGCCAATCGGAAACTAGGGTGGAAACTGGGAAAGGGCAAGACGATGGGAGAAGAAACGTGCCTTCCGGGCGCACTTTTCTGCATAAAAATACTTGTAGATGGCCAAAAATTGCATAAATTTTGCCTACGGTGCCAGTTTTACGTATTTATTGTCAAAAACCGACCGATCGTGTGCCAAACCGCCGCCGAAAGGGTCCAGCCAGGGCTGCATACAAAAAAAATTTCAAGTTTTTTTAAATAAAAAAATTAAATTTTTTTTTAAATTGATTTAGGAGGCATCATTTGTGCCAAATACCTGTACTATAAGATACTTAGCTTATTAGAGTGTCAAACACAAGTAGTAGTGCTTCCCTAAAGCCTTTAGAAGCGTATTTAGCATCGTTTTAGTCAAATGGTGACAAAGCCGCTGCCTTTAAATGGTCGTGTACCATATCACACTATGTTGGGAACCAGTTGGGTACCTCAAAATGAGCTTGGTTTTGGTGCTAATAGGCAAGTTTATGCATGAATAACTACTAATTGTACCATCTAAACGCCATTTAAACGCTTTTTTGAGACTCAAAAGCTAAATTTTACCCAAAAACAATTTTTTTAGTTTGAAAAATCCAACTTGAAAAAAAAAATATTTTTTTTTTAAATAAAAAACTTTTTGTTTGAATTGTGCAACCCTGTGCAACGCAGCATTCAAAAAGTTCAAGAGGGTTGTACACATACATGATGGGGAATGTACCTGTAACCGGGAATTGGACCTGGGGTTGGGAGGCATCAGGCACTTTCTGGCGGGGTGGGGGAGGGTGGAAATCTGGAGGGGAGGGGGGGGGGGTCTGGGAAGGAAAAAATAGGTACTTTTTGGTTGCTATTTAGTCAAAAAGACACTTAAGAACCCTAAAATAGGCACCTTTTAGTCAAAATGCACTGTAAATAACCCAATATAAGTACGTTTGGGGCGATTTTTGCTCAAAAGCACTGTACAAAACACATTACAATTTACAGTTTCAGATTTCTGGGGGGGGGGGTGCGGGTATGTGCATTGGCTTGGGCAATCGGTTCATTTTTGATCATCACTGAATATAAGCCGAAGCAGCAAAGCGGGCAAACATTTTGCTGTTTTTGCCCACCTATAAGCAATTTAATGTTGATAACTAGGTCTGCTAGGCGCGTTTCTTCTCCCACCGCCTATCCCTTTTCCCTTTCCCCCTAGATTTTTCATTTTTGGGAAGAGGAACTCCTTTTTCCCTTCTCCCTTGACTCGCCAGTCGCCACTGTACCTTCTGAGTAAGATTTGTGGATCCACCACTTTTTTTGCATGTCTGCGTCGGTATTTTCCCTTTCCCCATCTTCTGTTATAAATGGCCATGGCCTTACCTTTTGCATGTCCATGTCGGTGTTCCACCCCCCCCCCCCATTATAAATGCCCTTACCTAAAGTGAGTGATGGCCATGTACCATTGTTATTCGAAGCATAAGTTGTGTTGTGTTGTGTTCGATTTTGAGACGCTGTCTACGTAGATGCGGTGGCGCAACGCAATCCCAGCTGTCTCTTTCAGTGTTCCTTCATTGTTTTCTCAATCTCAATGCACGTTAGTGTTTTCGACTTGCTCCGTTCCTACAGAGCCCAGATTCTCACAGCTCACAGCGCTTGCTAGAGTACAGTGCCCAAGTTGCCCAAATTGCGGTAAAGTTGGCTGCCTTAGCGCTCGTGTCGAAGTCTTTCTTCATGGCGATGACAATGCCGGAGAGAAACTGTCAACTACTCGACCTGACACACACGTTACGTCCTGCTATGGCTGGCTGGCCGGGCAACGCACCTTTCGCTCGCGTCGATCACACAAGCGCGTTGTCTTCTCGTCGTCGTTTGCATGCGCGAATCTGTGGCCAATCGGCCAGCAAATGGCGCAGTCGTAGAGAATCGACCTCTTGCGCGCACGGTCCTGGGTTCGATTCTTGATGGACCCACTAAAACGAGTTTTTCCTATCCATGGATTTTCTCGTTCTGTCCCTGCCCTAGATTACAGATGGCGTTCTTCCGAATGTGTTGGCTAATCATGCGGCTCTAGACGTGAAGGCATCATGGAGATGGGCATGCTATATTGGCCATAGACGGCCTCTTAGCGTTGTCCCTAATCCAACAACAACAACAAGTAGCCAATCTCAGCTGAAAGGGCGTTCGTTCACTCCTGCAAACTATCACAATAATTTCCCAAATCGATGGTTTTGTATCATTTTATCCTCTTATACAATCGTTTTTATGGTGGACTTGACTGTAATGTTCTATTGTTGTTTTTTTTTCAAGCTGAAGTTCAGTCTGGGAACATTACGTTCGCACAGTGGCGTAGCCAGGACTTGATTTGGGTGTAGGGGGGGGGGGTAAGTTCAATCTCGGTTAAATACAGGGGGACATACCTGTAACTGGGAGGGGGGTTTGGTAGCCCGCAGAATTTTTCCAACGCCCACCCCCACCCCCCCCCCAGAATTTTCCCAAGGGATTTTCACTCAGTATAAAACGATAAAAATGAGTAAATGTTGGTGTATTTTAGTGCTGTTCAGCTGTTTTATGACCATAAAACAGCTAAATAACACTGTTTAGACCCTATGTATACATTGATCAACTAGCATTGAGCAGTATAACTAAAAAAAATGGCCGGCTACCACCCCCCAGGTTTTTGCTCCAGACACCCCCCTCCCCAGAATTTGGCCATTTACCCCCCCCCCACTCTTCCAGACCCGGTTACAGGTATGGGGGGGGGGGACCCTGTCGAATTATTTTGGACATTGCGCCATTTCGACAAAGCGTTGCGCCATTTTATGCAAAAACATTGCGCCATTTTATGCAAAAACAATGCACCACATGGAAAATTTTTCTCTTGAGTGTCGTTTGCATCATTGCATTCAAATTGAGAAAAACGCACAAATTGGCACATTGCAACAGGGGCTACCAAGTTGAAAAATTTGAGCTTTCGAAAATTTCTGAGGGGGGGCAAGCTTCCTCGCCCCCCTGGCTACACGCCACTGCATTCGCACATTCTCCTTTTTTTTGCAGCTGCCTGCAAATTTTTCTTAATGTATAAATTCACGTTCTATTATGGTGTCACACGCACGCACGCCCACACACACACACACACACACACACACACACACACACCACATGCCAATTGCAGAAAAGACGGACGAGATGTTCTTTTCCGTGTTCGACTTTTCGGCCAGCGAGCACACGGGCTCGCATGCGGACGCGCCCAGGCACTTCGTCGAAGATGGCATCACCATTGATGAGGTGCACTGACGGACACTCTCATTATTTTACATTAAACTGGCGCATCTGTTTTTCTCGTCTTGCAGCACAGCTGGCACATTTTGGTTATAGTGCTTTCAATAAGAAGTCACACGACAACTAACGTACGGCGCACACAATGTGTCTAGAGGTATCAGTGGCATCTGTTGCAGTTTTGTTTTCTTCTACACTCCTCCTCGACAAGAGATCATAGTTTGGGCTTGGTCTTCAAGTTGAAGGCATGGGAAAGTCGGTTCTGAGCCCAAGTTGATCTCGCAGTCGCTCGAAAGTTGGTCGCGGCAGAGATTTGGTGAAAATGTCAGCAGTCATATGGGAGGTGCTGACGAAGTGTAGTTCAATCGTGCCGTCTGCAACTTTCTCTCGGATGTAGTGGTGACGGATCTCTATGTGCTTGGTCTTGCGGTGTGCCACTGGATTTCTTGCCAGGCAGATCGCTCCTTGATTGTCTTCTGCGATTTTCGTTGCCTTCTTCTGTTTGTGTCCGATGTCGTAGAGCAGCTTGCGGAGCCAAACGGCTTGTTGAGCCGCACTACTGAGCGCGACATACTCAGCTTCAGTTGTTGACAGGGCGACTATCGGTTGTCGTTGGGAGAACCAGCTGACAACTCCACCGGCTAGCAGAAAACAGTGTCCAGTCGTGGAGCGTCTTGAGTCTTTGTCACCAGCCCAGTCGGCGTCGGAGTAGCCGGTGAGCTCAAGCCTTTTGCTGTTGTCAACGTTGCTCGAGTAGAAGATCCCGTAGTTTTTTGTTGCACCCAAGTAGCGCAATATACGTTTCGCCGCTCCGTAGTGCACTTGGGATGGCTGACTTGTAAATCGGCACACTGCACTGACAGCTTGTGCCACGTCCGGTCGCGTCGCCACGGCGCAGTAGAGGAGGCTGCCGACCAGCGCCTGGTAGAGCTTGACGTCGACGTCGGCGCTGTATCCATCCTTGGCGACCAGCGTGACGTTCAAGTCAGCAGGTGTTGTCATCGGTTTAGCGTTCTCAAAGCCGAAGCGCTTCAGTAGATCCTCTATGTAGTGGCACTGCGACAGGAGAATGCCATTGGAACTTCTTCGGACCTTGACGCCGAGTAAGTGGTGGGCACGACCAAGATCCTTGACCTTGAACCTCGTTGCCAGCCTCGCCTTGACCCACTGCATTTTCGTGTCGTTTGGCGCCACAATGAGGATGTCGTCCACGTAGATTGCTAAAATCAAGCGATCCGACGACGCGGTGTCGTAGTAGTAGACGCAGCTGTCTGAGTCGGCTTGACGAAAGCCAACTTTCAGAAGATGTTCGTGAAGAGCTTGATTCCAGGCTCGAGGGCTCTGTTTGAGCCCATACAGACTCTTCTTGAGACGGCAGACTTTGTCCGGATGATTCAGATCTTCATAGCCGGGAGGTTGCTGCATGTACACCTCCTCTTCGAGGCGGCCATGCAAGAATGCCGTCTCGATGTCGACTTGATGCAGCAATTGGCCTGTCGCTGTGGCGAGCGCCACAAGCGTTCGTACGGTGTCGAAACGCACTACTGGAGCAAATGTCTCTTCGTAGTCGACGCCCGGCCGTTGAGAGAATCCTTGGGCGACCAGGCGTGCCTTGTATCTCAAGATCTTGCCATTTTCATCTCGCTTGACACGGAACACCCATCTGCAACCGATGGCTTTTCGGTTTGGTGGTAGGGAAACGAGTCCCAAGTCTCGTTGTCTTGCAGAGCTTGAAACTCGGCGTCGGCCGCTTGTCGCCACTTGTTCGCGTCGGGTCGTCGCAAAGCTTCGTCGATTGTGCGTGGATCCTCCTCTTGTCCAGCAAATGCGAATTCTTCGAGTAGGCTGACGTAGTCGTCGATCCCATAGCGAACAGGTGTCGATCTCTGCCGAGAGGACCGTCTCAATGGTGTCTGATTCTCCTCCTGGCTCTGCAATTCGGGCTGATTTTCATGTGACGATGTAGGGAGGTCGCGCCGATTGATTCTCAGCAAAAGTCGCTCTCTCGGTGGTGTTTGCAGCTGACTGTCTTCCTGAGTTTCGTCTTCTTCTTCAGACAAGTCGACAGCAGGCATGTTGTGCGGGACTTGTGGAGGCTGCTCCTCCTCGCCGTCGATGTCAGGATTCCAGGTGGACGCTGGCACGACGTTCGTCCTTTTGTTCTCATACTCACCACTGCTGCTGTCGTCGACTTTTCGGTGGCCGAAGTCGGTTTCATTGAAGACGACGTCTCTCCGCACCGAGGTTTTACCGCTAGCCAAGCATAGGACCTTGTATGCTTTTACGCCGGGTGGATATCCCAGCAGTTTGACTCTTTGGCTTTGACGTCAAACTTGCCATGTCGCTGATGAGCTGGCAGGTGGGCGTATCCTACACAACCCCAGACGCGCAGATGGCTCAAGTCGGGATCTGCGCCACACCATCTCTTGTATGGCGTCTGGCCAGTTGATGCCGTTGGCAGGCGGTTGTAGATGTGGGCCGCTGTTGAGGCTGCCTCTGCCCAGAGGCCCTTCGTCGCGCCGGCGTGAGACAGCATGGACCTGGTCATCTCGATCAGCGTCCGGTTGAGCCGCTCGGCCGCCCCGTTCTGCTGTGGGCAGTATGGCGCCGACCGCTCAACTTGTATGCCGGCTTTGCGCAGGAATTCTTCAAACTCCTTGCTCACGTATTCACCGCCGCCGTCAGTTCTGAGTCGCTTGACTTGGCGACCCGTCTGTTTTTCAGCCCAGGCCTTGTAGTCGACAAAGGCGTCAAATGCTTCGGACTTGTGACGGACAAAGTAGACGCGGCAACACCTTGACCAGTCGTCGAGGTAGACGACCATAAATCGCTTTCCCCCTGGGGACTGGACGCTCATTGGTCCAACAACGTCGCTGTGGATCAGCTCGAGCAGCTGAGTTGTTTTTGGAGTCACGGCAGACTTGAATGGCTTTCTTGCCATCTTGCCCTCAGCACAGCCACTGCAGAAGGCTAGCTGCTCTCGCGTACTGCAGTTGACGGCCCCGTCGGCCGCCATCTTCTTCAGGCGTGCTTCGTGCACGTGACCTAGTCTTTCATGCCACAGCTGCAGCGAGTTCGCAGTCGCTGCTGTCGCCGCCTGTTCATTTTGACTGACGTTGAGCAGAAACAGGCGATCGGCGCGTCTCCCAGTCGCAATGAGACCGCCAGTCTTCGTCTGAATGCGACAGCCATTCTCGTCAAATTTGACAGTCTTCCCTCTGTCAATAACAGCCCTGACGGAGACCAACGAGCAGCTAAGGTCGGGCACGAGCAAGACGTCGGCAAGCGTGACAGTTGGCTGGGTGTCCGCCGACGATTCGAGTGGTAGAATGACGTTGCGCAGCGGAAGCGTGCTGGGCCCATAACCTTTTGGTTATAGTGCTTTCAATAAGAAGTCACACGACAACTAACGTACGGCGCACACAATGTGTCTAGAGGTATCAGTGGCATCTGTTGCAGTTTTGTTTTCTTCTACAGCACATGTGACCATACCTGTAAATGGCGGGGGGGGGGGAGTTTCCCTCCACCACGTGCAGGTTTAGACTGTAACCCCCACCTTTCCAGGTTTGTGCGACCCCCCCCCCCTACCTGTAAACGGGGGTGGAACGGTGGGGGGGGGGGGGTAGCTGGCCGATTTTGGGTGGGGGGCTCTGGAGCAAAAAGTGGGGGGGAAGGTGGCCATTTTTTGACTTACGCTTATACTTTTTGGTTAAAAATGTGTATAAAATGGGTATAAATGGCTCTAAACAGTGTTATTTAACTGTTTTATGATCATATAACACTGAAAAACACCAACATTTACTCACTTTTATCGTTTTAGACAGAGTGAAAATCCCTAGGGACAATTCTAGGGGGGGGGGGGGTCGGGTGGGAGTTGGGTGGGTGTTGGAAAAACAGTGCGGGGGCCCCCAACCCCCCCCCCCCAGTTACAGGTATAACCCCCAACAAATTTTAAAAAGCCTATTTTATTGTTTTTATAGTGTATTTTTGTCTACAAATCGGCCAAAAGTGCCTTTTTTCCTTCGCACCCCCCCTGGCCGCTCCTCCAGAATTCCACCACACCCACCAGCCCCCCTCCCCACAAAAAATTGCTTGAACCCTCCCCCCCCCAGGTCCAATTCCCAGGTACAGGTATGGGTGTAACGTCCTGGGGGGGGGGGCACACAGAGGTCGTTCTTGTGTGTAGGCCACTTGACATTTCCAGTCCTGGTTTTACCCAGGATGGCTCTATACCCCCCCCCCTCCTCTCTCAACTCGCTCCACCACCCACTGGGTTTGGACACAATCTACATCTATGGTGCAACCAGGCTTTTTTTATTTTTCTTTTGGTTTCGTGGAAGAGACCATCCTAGGGGCTGGGGAGGGCCCCCCAGCCCTGTAAGAAATGTTGGAGTGTCTCCCTTGAGAAATTTTTTTTTGGATAGTTGCAGACTGCTTGAAAAAAACCTGGGTGGTATGTTGCCATCTGGGACACCTCTCTTCTCGGTTACATGCTGCTTGCTATAGGTGCCACTAAGCCGTTTCTTTGGGGAAGCTTGCGTCATCGACATCGACAGCGCGAATCGGCGGCCTTTCGACGACTACCAAATCAGCGTCGAGGACATTCTGGTGCTCTTTTTCATTCATATGGAATGATAATAAACATACCTAGTTGGGGTCAGGGCTGTTCATTCACCACAGATGGGCATAGCCCGGGCAGAAATCGTAGGGGATTTTGGATATCGCGTGGACTTTTGGGGGGATTTCGCAGCGCGAAGCGCTGCAGAAAATTATTGTGGCGGATTTCGCAGCACACAGTGCTGCACAAAAAGAAGACGTGGGGGATTTCGCAATGCGCAGCACTGTGCAAAAGAAGTATTGGGGATTTCGCAGCACACAGCACTGCGCAAAAAATATGGGGGATTTTGCAGTACACAGCGCTGTGCAAAAGAAATGTTGGGGATTTCGCAGTATGCAGCACTGTGCGAAAAATGATGTGGGGGAGTTTGCAGCAAACAACGCTGCTCAATAAAAGTGGAGGATTTCGCTGTATGCAGTGCAATGAATGGTAGACGTTCTTCAAGAATGTAGTGTGCTCCTGTACATTCATTTTGTTGACCTGGTGTAGGTCGTCCCAGTTTGAAATGTGAGAAAAGAAATGGTTTTCTCAGTTCACCTTGCTCCGGGCATTGATTTAAGCTCAGAGCTCTGTGTCCAATTGCATCCCATTCACTGAGAAATTGCCTTTGAGGAGTGGGAAGGCCAGCACGGCCAGCTGGACGACTGCGTGGTTCTGTTCAACACGGGCCAGGCGAAGTTCTTCTCGAACGCCACCGAATACATGGGCGGCGGCAAGATGGGAGACTTGCACTTTCCCGGTAGTCTGGTTGTTGTTGTTGTAGTAATTGCCCCGAAGGGAGCAGGCAGTGTCGGATCTTCTCCCTGGGACGTCTTGCCAGAAGAGCAGGCTCCTCTGGGCGTGTCCACAGGGACTGCAAGTGGGACGGTGGTCACTGGGGCTGGTGTGGCCCAGCGTGGTCTCAGGTCCAGGGTGCGGGGGGAACCGACGAAGGCAGGCACTGGGCCTGGCCACGGTCCTTGCCGGAGGGCCCCTCCCACTTGGCACCCCCTGGTAGTCTGGTCGTCATCGCTCTCAATCAATCAATGTTTTGTTGATTGACGCAAGAGTACTGACACAGTACACCCCAGAGCATACCTGTAACCTGGTCTGGAAGAGTGGGGGAGGGGTAAATATGGCCGAATTCTGGAGGGGGGGGGGGTGTGGAGCAAAAAGTGTGGGGTAAGCTGGCCATTTTTTGAGTTATACTGGTACTTTTGGTCAAAAATGGGCATAAATAGGGTCTAAACAGTGTTATTTAGCTTTTTAACGTCATATAACACTGAAAAACACTGGAATACACCAACACGTTTACTCACTTTTATCGTTTTAGACAGAGTGAAAATCCCTTGGAAAATTCTGGGGTGGTTGGGATCGTTGAAAAATGCTGAGGGCCCGAAACCCCTCCCCCCCCCACAGTTACAGGTATGCGTGCTGCTGTGTGGCGCAAATTCAATTGTATGCGTTACAGGACTGTCCGCCGAGGCAGCCGAGTGGCTGGCAACCAAGCGTTCGGTCAAGTCCGTGGGCATAGACACGGCTTCCGTCGATCCCGGCTCTTGCGGCAACTTCGCGGCGCACAGAGCACGTTTTTTTTCTCAATCATTTTCTAGAAGTTTTGAATTTTTCTCACTCTCCGCTCCCTACCATACTTGGGCAGCGTAAGGCCAAGTGGTAGAGAATGCGCGCACTGTTCTGAGCTTGATTCTTGATGGATCCACTAGATCGAGGACTTCCCTCGACATGGATTTTCTCGTGCTGTTGCTGCCCTAGATTACAGATGTCGTTCTTCCGAATGTCTTTGGCCAGTTATGCGGCTCTGGACGGGAAGGCGTCATGGAGAAGGGTATGCTACATGGGCCATTGACGGGTCGCCCCCAGGCTTGAGCAAAAAAAATCTACAAAAAAACTGGATTTTTTTATTAGAAAAAAAACTGTCAGAATTGTCCAAAAAAGTGCAAAATCCTGGTCGGCCCTAATCCAACAACAAGAACAACAACGTAGCGTACTTGCAGGCGCTGCTGTCGCGAGGCGTGCCGCTGTTTGAAAACCTGGCGAATCTGGACCGTCTTCCACCGAGGGGCGCGTCCGTGATGCTGCTGCCCCTGAAGATCCAAGGCGGCAGCGGCGCTCCAATGAGAGCGGTCGCTTGGAATTGGGAGGCGGCCGACGGTGGCGCGAGCGCCAGCCACTAGAAACGAAGCCCCTGATCTTCCGAGGCCATTTTCGCAGTTCTTACGAGGCGTGGCGACAAGCATACCTGTATCTGGGGGGGGGGACTATTGTTTCAACACCCCGCTCACCCACTCAATTCTTGGGAAAATTTTGGGGGGTTGGGTGGTGTTGAAAAATAGTGGGGGCCCCAACCCCCCCCCCCCCAGTTACAGGTATGACCTAGGTATTCGTTCAACGTTGGTGGTGGTGTTGGTTGTTGGTGACGTTGATGACATTCCCGGTGACAATGACAGGAATTGCAGATCAGATTGTGATCGGTTTCTTTTGACAGTCTTAGTGTGTGGCATGCCCCCATTTCCTCGCCCCCCAGTTCCTCGCCCCCCAGTTCCTCGTTTTCTCAGTTCCTCGCTGATAATGGGGGTAAACCCTGGAAATGGGGGTAAACCGTATTGCTGTATGTGGGTGATATCAAGAGTTTGTGGCAGCAGTAGTTCGTTGTCGCCCTTTGGTAGGACAAAAAAGAGTTGTGGAAAAATGGCGATTGCAGTGCTGGGATTCGAACCCAGGTTTTACGTATACCAGTCCTGGATGCTAACCACTACACCACACTCGCACGCCTCGTAGGCCACAAATCACGCATGATAAGCCAGGAGAAATGGCGGAGCCGGTGTCACATGAAATCCCCCCCCATGAAAGTCCCCCCCCCCCCGGGAAAATTTTCATATGAAAATTGTCACCCCAAGCCATGCAGATTTTCCTCCCGTTATGAAGATTCTCCCCCCCCCCCCATGATCGTCGATGTTTATCAAACCTGTAACTGTAATACTCCCCCGGAAAATTTTCATATGAAAATTGTCACCCCAAGCCATGCAGATCCCCCGTTTTGAAGATTCTCCCCTCCCCCTCCATGAGAAGATTCCCTTCCCCCCCCATGATCGTCGATGTTTGTCAAAATTTGCCTGTGCGTAAGTATATCGTCAAAGCCACGTGGACGTGCGTGGTCACCACGCTGCGCTCTCCTACCTGCCCTACCAACTAACAGCATCCAGTTGTGATTGCGGCGAAGTATGGAGCACACTACCATTGTGTTCCACAACACACACGGATCTTGGAGACGGGCACAGCAATGTCGTTGGTGGCTGGCGTTGAAGTCTTCGTGCTCGACAGTCTCCAGAGGTCGGGACTGCCTCGGCGTTTGGTCAGCCAGCTGAGGGGGCTGTACCCTTCACTGCTGAGCCGCAAAGGAGCGTGTGTCAGCTTGGTCCCACTTCAAAAGCAGCCAAACGGCAACGACTGCGATCTGCAAGCGGTGCCCGCTGCGTTCGACCTCTGTGGTGACACACGACAGCTGCTGTAGTGGCGTCTGCGCCGGTGGCGGCGGCCAGAAGCGCCGGCGCACAATAGGGGACGACTGCGGCCGCCCTGCGGTGCCTGTCCAAAAGCGCCGTTTGAACAGGCGGCACGTACGAGGAATTGCGCCCCAGTCAGTGTGGTGATGATAGTGTATCACTGTGTACCCGTCGTCTACTGCGTCTAAATACCCTTTTTGTTGGTTGTTGGAGTGAGTGTGTGCGTCATGAGTGGGTGCAAGTCACACACGCTGAAAATTGGTCGAAAACAATGGCAACAGTACGCTCTAAACACGCTTAAAGGCGCGCATTCAATCGAAGATCATTGAACCACCGGAGACGACGCGTCGTCAATTTGGCATCTGTCAAAGAGACCGGGACCGAGACCGATCAGAAGACCGTTAATTGTAAATCAGCCTTAAATCCTGACGGGGAGGGTGACCCCCCCCCCGCCCTCCCCCTGGATCCGTCGGTGAATCCAATCTACATTGCTGTAGTAGCGCCCACGCCTGCAAGCGACGATTGAACGACGTGTACAGCAAGGGGGGGGGCGTTGTGCGGTCGAAAAGAGACGCTCTCGCGCTATCTGATGGGACAAAGCCCATAATGGGCGTTGTTCCTTTTACCCGCTGGGCGCTCTGGACGTTGTCTCGAGGGGTGGGGGTTTAGGGGGGAGCAATTCAATATACATCCTGCTGGGTCTACAATCGCCCCAAGCAGAGCGATAAACTCGCTCTCCCCCATTGCCCACAGAGTCAGATTTACGGATTGAGCTTCTCGAAAAAAAACGGAGCATTCTCTGAGTTGAAATTCACAATCGCAAACGCTGCAGTCGATAGCGCTGCCAATGGAGGTTGTGCCAGAGGTGCTCAGCCGGCTGCCGCTGCTGGAGCTGGCCAACTGCCGGCTGGTCCGCCGAAGCTGGCGCCAGCTCCTGCCCAGCGGCCGGCCCTGGCTGAAACTGGACCTGGTCTTGCTCGTGCTACGACGCGAAGTCCTCAACCCCACCAAGGGCCCAGAGGTGACCGACATCGACTGGCGTCTCTGACTGTTGGGCCAGACTGAAGAGACCGCAGTGAGAAACTGCTCTGAGACGACCGCTGCACGCCACTTCGTCGCCTTGCAGTTGGCAGTTGCGCATGGCGGTTGGCGCGCGCGTCACTGGCGTCACATTGAACAAATGGGGCCGTCTGAGCTTCCAGCCTCCGTCGGCGCTCTTCAGCGTCGCGCCCTCTGGAGGGCAGGAGTGTCTGCTGCAGCTGCAAGAGGCCGTCAACCAAACCGATGAATCCTGTGTCGTGAAGGGCGTCATAGACGCCGTCGAAGTTTGTTGTACCAGTCTGGACGCGTTCGGCGTTGGCGATACGCTGGCCGATCAGCAGTCTCTCTCGAAAATGCGGCAGCGCCTGAGGGAGATGCACAGCCTTGGCACCGCCCGCTTCTCTGCGCCTCCACTTCCATTGTCGCTCGCGTGCCTGCGGCGACTGCACCTGCGTCACGTGACGCCAATCCCCTCAGCAGACGACGTTGTCGCACTGCCGACTGTGAAGCAGGTAATTTTGGGCAGCTTCCGCTATTGCGCCCTGGAGTCGACTCTGCTCAAGCTGCTGCAATCGTTGACGCCAAACGTAGAAGAGCTGGGCGTCCAGGAGCTGTGTCTCTGCCTGAGTGGCTCTACACCATCGCGTCTGCTGGGCCCGTCAGGCATATGGCAAGAACTAGGGAGAACCGTACAGCAACTGACGTATACCTTCGCGTCGGTGCTCTTGGAAATCTACTGCCAACGCCCGGGTGCGTTCATCGAGCTGGACGAATTGGAGGCTCAATAGAGCGCCTTTGCGAAGCTGGCGACAGCCCGCTGGCCAGCCATTCCGGGGCAGCCGCCCCTCTACGTGGACTTTCTTCGCGAGTACTGGTGGACGGTGCCTCCGAATTTCGAGCGCGCCGTCCGCGCCTCGACGCCTTTCGAGGGACACGTGCGCGTGCCCAGCAACGACCCCGAGCGGGAGCGTCGCCACCTGAGATTCTTGCGCGGCTGGCACATCAAGGGAATGTAGAGCCGTGCGGGAACATTGGACGCCTTAGACCAAGCGATCTACCACTACACTGATGACCACGAGCGATACATTGACAAGATCAGCTGACGAGGTGGATCCCATAACGGCAATGCGACGGAAATGTCATGCTCGGCGTGCCCTCTAGGCGTCTCAGCTGCCTTGTGCGTGCGATTTAACAAAAAAAAAACTGGTTTCTAAATGTTAGGGAGCGTTTGTGCTCCTTGTGTTAGGTACGTGACGTATGATGTGCAGGGTGTAGGCTTGGGTAAAAAAACTTCACTTTTTTATATTAAAAATGAAATTAAAAAAAACAAACTTTTATTAAATGTTTTTAGAGACCGTTTTGAACGGTAAATCAATGTTGCAGAAGGTGTTTTAAGCCTAGCAGAGTGTCAATAACAGCTAACTAAGGCATTAAAAGCCTTTTGAAGTGCACTTTAGTCAACTTTTTACTACTGACAGTTTTTTTTATTGAGTCGGACTACGACTAGGACTATCGAGACTTGTTTAGACAGCGCCTGGAGCACCTCAAATAGTGCTAATTATGGTTATTTAGCTCATCCAGGTAGCTACTAAGTAGGTATATAAGGTTTAAACGCACTAAAACCATTGTTTTTCCTCTTTTTGTCCTTGTTGGACAAATTTTGGACAAGTTTTTTAATGTAAAGAAATTTCAGTTAAAAAAGACATTTTGTTTCTTTTTTAAGTTTTTTTATTTTGCCCAAGCCTGATGGTGTGTACATACAACACGTCTTTTGCCTCCACAGTCGTATTGTGTACGTGGGTGACATCAAGAGTTTGTGGCATGTCACAAACCCGGCTATATAAGTTCCGCGCTGGACTGTTGGTGTACACGAGTGGTGGGTGAGTGATCGCATTGCGCCCTTCCAGCCCCCCCCGCGTATTGCTTTGCAGAACATGCGGCAGCACTCTATTGTGTAGGTCGACTTCAATCGACCGACAAATGTCCACCGTCTCTGTAAATTGGAGTCGGAAGGGGGGAGGGGCGGTGGCGGGAAAAGGGGGGTGGCCCTCCGCCGCCTTGTTTGTACGTGCCGCGCGTGCGTTCCCGGGTCGTAGCCATTCCACCTCCAGTGGCGTTTTATGAGTTGTGCTTGTTGTGGGCGGCGGCATGAAATGAACCCCTGCGGCACACGCAGCAGCGACGGAAGGCTCGTTGTTTGCTCTGCCAGCCGCCCGCGCGAAGTGCCGAGTGCTGAAGTGAGTAAGAAGATCGCCCCACCCGCCTCACCCGCTCGCAGACGCGCCGAGATCGGTGGCACATTAATGGGTTTCACACTCCCCCGTCTACCCTCCCCCCGGTCCAACCCGCTCCTTCAACCAACAAATTTGACCGCAGCGTCGCGTGCTCTCTAGTCCATGCGGTGTAGGTGTAGTAGCGTAGTTCGCATCGAGCGTGCGCGTGTAGAGATCGGCGAACTATGCGGAATTGAGTTAGCGAAACTCACCCCATGGGGCCCTCTGTCTAGTGTGGAAATCGGAGTGAATGCGATTAGGCCATAGGACTGTGCCGTACATAGGTCTGACGCGTGGACCGCTGCTCTAGGTTTGATTTTGAGAGTGCGAGCGTGAGAAGCGTGCTGCGGTAGTGTATAGTGCAAAAACCCGCCTGCACGGTTTTTTGTTTTATTTTCAGTTACCTTTATTTTCATTTTTTGAACCTGACTCCTCCCCTAAGTCCATATGGCTGTGCGCAGCTGTTTATCAAGCGCCGACACGTTCCTCTAGGCATGTAAATTTAAATCATGGAGCCATACTCATACTGCATTGAATCGATTGATAGAAATTACGTACGAAATTGTAAATTTATGAAAAATGTAATGCCTAAATGTCGTACTGTATGACTACAAAAAAAAACGTATATAGGCAGCCACGTGACATGGTTTTTTTTCTCAAACGTTCCTGTCCTTATTCAATCCTCTTTCTGTGTGAGTGGACGCCTTTCGAATATTCGTGCTGACCACTGGAACTACTGTTGAGCAATTCCTTCCGCCAATTCTCTCCGTCTCACCGATTCTCCCCCCCCCTTTCTTGGAAGGGGGGGGGGGCAGGGTGTCACTCTCGACCTTGGGACGCGCTCCCATTGTGTTCCAATACGAGCGCGCGACACTGCCTAATCTGGCGCACGCGCGCTGCATGTGCGTGGACCATGGGGGCCAACCAGCGCGTAGGGGGGGGGGGGAGCGAGACTGTAGCATCGGTCGGCGACGGGGTCAAGCCGCGCTCGCAGGCGCGACACACAAAATTCGATTGGATTGTGGGGAAGAGCGCCCGCGCGCGCGTGACACGGAAATGTATGGCTGTGACGAGCGAGCTCATTTTTGCGGCATTTGTCGTCACAGGGACTAGAGAGAGAACCGACCCAGCCAATGATGAAGTGCGTGACCGCGCGGAGACTGGCGCTGCTCTTTGCCTACCAGGCGGCCGAGGGTGCGTTGCTCTCAAACTGATGTACTGAGGGGCTGTAATTATTGGGGCGGGCTACCGTAAATCCTCCAATGGAGCCCCTTTCCCCAACAGTGCCCCCGGGTAAGGCAAGGTTGAAAGCATAGTGCCCGGGGCACTATTGGAGGATTTACGGAAATTATGGGGAACTAATTATGAGGTTACGATATTCGAGTCTCCGTTATGCTAGCGCTGTCGACGTACGGACGGTGTACGGTGACGTACGGACGGTGTACGTACGGACGTACACACGCCTCGCGCTTCAGCGCTGGGCCTGTCCTGCTACATCTGTGGCCAGAGCGAGCTGGCCCCGCCGGGCGAGTGCGACACGCAGCTCCAGTACGACTGCGACAACTACGCGCGCCGCTATCCCCCCGGCGCGGCGCTGCTCTGCCGCACCGTGAGACACACCACCGGCGAAGGTGGGAGTACAGTGGGAGATGCAGAGACACTTCAAAGTTCAAACTTGACCTCTACGCCAACGCATGTCACGAGCGAGCACGATTGGTGATTATCTATAGCCCTTCGAACGCACCGTGCCTCCCTCTCACTATAGAAGGAGAGGCACTAAATTTTCAACCCGGAAGCACTATGCGAAGTTTACTTCTGGAGGATTTACTACAACAGTCCCGAGTGTAGCAACGGATCCACGAGAAAGGGGAAATTGCCCCTCCCAAAATCGGGAATCTAGGGGGAGGGGAAAGGGACAGGCGGGGCAGAAGAAACGCGCCTAGCGGTAGTTTTCAGCATAAAATTGCTTGTAGGTGGTCGAAAACAGCAAAAATTTGCCGTTTATATTCGTTAATGGTCAAAAATGGACAGATTAGGTGCCCAAAAACCACTGCCAAAATGACCCAACATCCATCCAAGAAGTTGAATAGGCTCCTGCTGCCTTCTGCAATATTCTTCCCTCTTCGAAAAAAAATTTCTGGATCCGCCACTGCCCCAGTGGTCGAAACTTCCCTGAACTGTTGCGTCATGGATGAGTCATCATGACTTCTAGGGACGTTCTCCATGCTGAAGGAGTGCATCGCGGAGTCGGAGCACCTGAAAATGTTCCCCGACGGCAAGACGGGCCGGGGCTGCGAGACCCTCTACGACCAGTCGGGATTCGAGCTCAACTACTGCGTGTGCAACACCACGCTCTGCAACGGCAAGGCTCTCTCGAATCAAATTGCGGAGATACAAGAGTGAGTCACCACCACGGAGAAATTGTAAACAGTATTGTGATTCATAAATTCCACCACATATAGGACGATACAAGCTGGACCACCACCTCATGTTGTGAGCGACGCAAGAACGACGGTTCGGCCGGTCAGGCCCACCCCTCGACTAGGAGGCATCGCTCCCTCGCCTTTTGGAGAAAATGGTAGGCAGGCTGACGTCTTATGGGACTAAATACGAATTGTGCTACAACACTTTGCTCGCCTTGCCGCAGACTTGCTCAACAAAATCACGACGCCCGCGGGGGTGCTGTTGCCGGCCAAAGTAGAAGCGACGACCGTCCAAGGGCCTACAGGTTTTTTGGCACACGAACGCATGCGGTGGCGTCGCTACAAATCGCATACCCTATGATTTTAACCCTTTCCCTGAGGACTAGTAATTGTTTTATTCGAGGTCTAGGGGAGGGTGCATAATTATGGGGGAGGGGGGCAAATAAACTCAAAAGTGGTCTTGGAAGAGTAAGGAACGCTAATTATAGGGCTTATGGTATGTAATGTACATGTACCTACAGGTCTTGTGTGCATGTCCTGCGGCGAGACTGGGCTGGCGGCCGACGACCCAGAGTGCGCTGCCCAGACCGCGGTGGACTGCGCCCAAGAAGTGGCCGCAGACGCGCAGCCCTACTGCTTCACGCGACACGCTCGCTTGGCCAACGGTTCGCGGTTGAGGCGACCTGACACGTGCACGTACATACCGTACATGCTCCAATAGCCCCCACCCCCTCCAATAGTGCCCTCTACAATGGTGCCCCTCTCCAATATTGCCCACCGCCAATAGTGCCCCCCTCCAATAGTGCCCCCGGGTAAGTAGAGGTTGAAAGAATATTGACCCAGGGGGCACTATAGGGGCACCCAACTGTACTCCAAAGTGCGAGTCCGCAGTTCAAGAGGAGATCCGTTTCAGGACAGCACTCGGTGCAGAAGCTGTGCGTGTCGCAGCGCGAGCTCCAGACCGAGTACGGTAACGGCGCGAATTTGAAAGGTTGCGGCGTGCGGCGCGACCAGCGGTCGGGCGTGACGACCCGGTACTGCGTCTGCAACTCCGAGCGCTGCAACGAGCCCTCCATCACCGTCCAGCTCAGCAGGAATCCCATCCAGGACTTCACGCAGCCTGGAAAGCAGGAGGCGAAGGTGCCACTCCCCTCCCCCCGCCGCCGCTCACCCAGCCCCACATTTTAGGGGCTGCATCTGCACGATTCGTAAATGTTGTCTCCACTTGTTGGTTGTTGGATTAGGGGCACGGGCAACGCTAGGGGGCTTTCAATGGCCGATATATACCGGTAGCTTACTGTAGGTGCACTCATCTCCATGACGGCTTCCCGTCTAGAGCCGCGTAAAGACATTCGGAAGATGGCCATCTGTAATCTAGGGCAGCGGCCAGCGACGGTACGAGAAAATCCATCGAAAGGGAAGTCCTCGATCTAGTGGATCCATCAAGAACCGAACCCCGAACCGTGCGCGCAAGAAACCGATTCTCTACCACTAGGCCGTACGCTGCCCGTTGCCTCCACTAGCTTCAATGTCCATGTGTACGGTACGACAGCTACCTACTGTATATCAATATCAAACTTTTTTGCGCGTCCACAAGCCGCGACGATTCAGGGCGAGCCATTCCGCTGCATGTCCTGCAGTCAGGTGGGCATGCGAGAGCCCTCCGACTGTCTCGACGAGTACGAGTTCGACTGCCGCGGCCTCTACCCCAACTCCACCGACCTGCTCTGTCTCACCCGACTAGTCAAGTCGGCCAGTGCGTTTTCGTGCACACATTCAGGGCGCTTGCGCCCTGTCAACAAAACCTGCCATCCCATGTGATGGGCCTTACGAGGAACGGGCACCAGATGGAGGCGGTCGGACTGAGGGGGCGAGGCTGGGTTGGGATCTAACTGGTAAGGTAACTGGAAAAAGTTTCCAGTCACTCCAGTCCCAGTCACGACGTGGAGAGGGCAAGGAGGATTTACGATAGCAGCATATGCACTTCGCAGAACCTCTAGTTACCGTACCTCCAATAGTGCCCCCCGGGGCACTATATGTACACTACTTTCAACCTTGCCTTACCCGGGGGCACTATTGAAGGGGGTGGGGCTCTATTGGAGGTTTACGGTATTCACTGTATTGTATGCACCCACTGATGGGACCAAGTTCCGTTCAGCAGACATGTACAGTGCGCAGAAGAAATGCGTGACCGCCGAGGAGCACCGGTCGCAGTATCCGGGCAACCCGGTCGCGACGTCGGGCTGCTCGAGCGCCTGGAGCGGCGTCGTCCAGTACTGCGTCTGCGCCCGAGACCTCTGCAACGCGGACGGACTCAAGGCGCAGCAAGAGAGGCGGGGACTCGTCGGCAGCGCAAGACACTCCACGGACGCTTTGACGACGAGGTGAGAGGGAGACGCCCACGGCTGGGTTTCAGCTTTCAGGATGCCGCAGCACTTTTGTGTACTGCACCATCGGGTGCACCACCCACCCCTCCCTCCCATCCTAGTGCACAAAGGCGCAGCGTATTCGAGTGTTGGATCCGTACCGGTCTTTTGTGCTGGCCGTTTCTCTCCAAAGCCTGCAGTAAAATCCTCGAGAGCGAGCAGGATACGATGATTTTCTTGGATCTACGGCATTCTCTTCAGCCAACACTTTCGTCTGTTCTTTCAGGTCATCGCTCTCCAGTCCCACTCCCGTCGCGGAGCCGTCCTTGCCTTCGACCACCAACTCCCAGCCCCTGCTCCCAAAAGCGGAACCCGTCCCGACTGGAGAATCCGCGCCACGGCCCACCAAAAAGCCGCCAGCTGCGAGTGGTCAACCCGTTCGGAAGGTGGAAGTTCGACAAAAGTCCACGACAGAGGCACCCGCAAAGGGAAGAGCGAAGCAGCGCATAGAACCGGCCCATTCGGCGACGATCAAAGAGAAGGTAGTGGCGGACAACTCGGCGCGTCCCATGGGCTCCGCTCGGCGTCTTGTGGCTGCGCTAGCGTCGGCTGTGACGTTACTCCGCCTGTGGTGATGTTTTTATTTCTAGAATACTTATACGTACTGTGCATGCGAGTGCAATTGCGCCCATTCCCAGTGGCCACCGAATGCGTGTATTGTACAAGGCGCAATCGATCACACACCACGCCCACCGATACTCTGAACTCTTCGAGAGCTATACATGTGAATACCGCGTTCGCCTTTCGCTGCTGCTGTTGCCTGCTACGAAATATAGATTTGAGTTTGAGTTACGAAATTGAGGCTCAAAACTGTCTGCAGATGCGACCAACAGCGAGCGCATCCAAGGCCACCAGAGTTTGGGGCTTTAAAAGCGTGCGGCAACCAAATACTAACGAGTACATCCCTGAATAAGGAGCATTTCCCAACTGCGAACTTGTGGCAGTGTGGCTTACATAGTTGCTGAGGCGCTGGCCCCGTTTATTGGCCGCCCTGTCTGAGGTCGTGGGTTCGATCCCCCCCCCCCACACACACTGCACAGTTTTCGAGCTCTCGATGGAATATTGCACCGACATTCTCACGAAATATAGAGTGTTGGTGACTTGAGTGACTGCACCAGCCGGTCTGAAGAAGCGCTTCTCGCTTCTGCGTGCGTGATTGTGCTCTCAAGGGACATTTCCAGTTCGAGTCTTCCGCAAACGATGCATCGTCTGTCAATCTTCAGACCACAACAACTTGAATTGTCGGCCACTTCTGATCTGCTCACAACGCGCTGCGTGCGTGCGTGCGTGCGTGCGTGCAAGCGTACGTGCGTGCATACGTGTCTGTCTGTTTGCGCGCGCGCGTGCGTGCGTGCGCGCGTGCGTCGGTTGTCCAGGTGTTGTCTACCCTTTTGCTCGCCAGCTTGCCTCCGCCTCACCGAGGCTGACCTTGCCGCGTTGACTTTTGCTCCCTTCTCTACCGCGTTTGCAACGGCACGCGAAGAGTGTCTTCAGCCTGTCGCCTCAATTAGACCGCCGCGGAGGCGACGCGACGGGCCGGCCACTCAACTTTGCCTCGGTCGTGGAGAGACAGAGGTCGCGGCGGCGAAAGTTCGTTTTTCGTGTGAACATCGACTCCATTTTGCCACTAGAAAAGAAATAGTGCCAGTCTACTGCCGGTGCCTAAAATTACCTCGAACTGTCAGACCGGGGCGCCCAATTATGGAGCGCCGCCGCCACGGCGCGGCGACCTCGTTTTGGTGCGCTGCCGATTGCCCATACGATCGGTTTCAAAAACGGTCCGCCAGACGGCGCTCGATAACCATCGATGACACCGTTTGCGCCTCGCCGCAGCCGCCGCAGTTGCGCATCTTCGCGCCGTGGGAGTCAATCGGCCTAATATCCCCCTTTTCCTCTACTCCCTCCCTCACTACCCCCCCCCCCCCCCGTGGAGGCCGTTCGGAGGAGCGCCGCGCGACCCAGTTCGCCGTCTCTTCTGTCGCCGTTTCGGCCAATTTAACGATTCCTTAGAGTTTGAGGCAGCAGCGCGTCACGAATCAATCGCGGTCGCTCTCGCGTGACGGCAGGCATGCAAGTCCAGTACCAGCAGCAGTCGGCGCGACGCCTGGGCTCGGCCGCTAGCGGATACGGCCGCCTGGAGTCGCCGAGACCCATGTCAAGCACGCCCCAGGTGTCGGATTAGGGGCAACGCTAGGAGGCCGTCAATGGCCCTTATAATTGTAGAATACCCATCTCCGTGACGCCTTCCCGTCTAGGCTGCATAATTAGCCCGAGACATTCGGAAGAACGCCATGTGTAATCTCGGGCAGCGACCGCTCGAGAGAATCCATTGAGAGGAAAAGACTCGTTCTTGGCGGGGCCATCAAGAATCGAACCCAGGACCGTGCGTGCAAGAGGCCGATTCTTTACCAGTACGCCATCCGCTGCCCCGCCCCAGGTGCGCACGACCACTCCGTCGACGCTAGTCGGCGCTGCGAGGCCGCCTTCCCGGGCACCGTCCCGCGCGCCCTCGGTGTTCACCGTCGCTGGCGGCGCGGTGCAAGCGGCGCCGCAGCCCATCGACTTCCCTCCACTCGACAATGAAGACTTCGAGGCGAGAATCGTCCCGACGGCCGGGGAGCAAGAGTCCAAGAGCGATTCGGGTGAGATGAAGTTCAGAGATTTCGAATGAACTTCGAACGGATTCCGCTGTGAGATTTGTTGGGACTAATGTTGTTGGGCTGTCGCAAAAGCCACCCATGCGTTGCAATCACTTTAGGTATACTGTACATAGTACGTACATTGTGCGTACCCTACTACAGTAGTACATACACTGTCGAACGTCACTACCATCGTGTCATTATGTCATTATCGTGTCACTACACTATGTAAGTCTCCTCTACACAGTTGTGTGGCGGACGACTGGCAGTGCGCCTGCATGTATGGTAGCCGCGAAATATAGGTAAGTATAGTTCGCGCGCACTCTTTACTATTGCTACTACAACTACCCTACTACTACAACTATTGCAACTGTGCATGTACGTTCTGGGGCATTGGGGCGTCGAACGCGTGGCTTTTCGCCATTGTCGTTGTTCCCCCACGGCCGTGTGCCGTGCAGGCATCAGCGCCGAGGAGGGCAGCGCGACGGCGACGGTGGAACGAGAGGAGATGGAGCGTCTCGCGTGGACCGTGGGCGCGGAGCTGAAGACGATCGCCTGTCTCGCTTTCGACTTCTGCAAGGACGTGCTCGAGCGACGCGAGGGCCCCCGAGGACTGGCCGAGGAACTAGAGGTCGGCGTGGTGAAACACAAACGAGGTGGGGTGGCTGGCGGTCAAAAAAATGCACGGCCACACCATACCAAGTACATAACTGGGGAGGGGGGGCAGTTGGAATTTTGTTCCTACCCAGCCCCTCCCCTTAAGCGGAGCCTAAGAAACTAAAAGTTGTCTAGGGAGCTGGTGTAATTATAAGGGGGCTAAATAAAGGGGGGAGGGCTAATTATGGAGTTAACGGTATATACTGTAGCTCTGTTCAGACGAAAATGCGTCCCATTCTAATAAATCTGGACGAGGAGTTGAGCCGTCAGGAAAAGCTGCTTCGTGCAAACTTGGATCAGTCAAAGATCTCCGATGGCCGGTTGGTTTGCTTTTCTTTTACAAAATTCCTGCACGAATACCTAATTGGGTATGTACTCTCGAAGCAGACGAAAGTGTGAATCGGCATTGGCAATCGTAATATTCAAACGATCTTTGTTTCGTTTCGATCGGCCCAGCTGCACGTACAGTCGGTGGTATTGATTGATTGTGCAGCTGTTGTAGATGTGGGTACGCGCGGTACGTTTGGGCACAGTAGTGCGCGCCCCTGTCGATTATACACAACAGCGTTCAGAATCACCTGGCTGCTTGAACACAACAAGTTCCAGCTGGACATGCGGTCCGCGCTCGACGCGCTCTCGGGCGGAATCTATGACGACTTGCTGAAGGTATACATATGTATACCATGTACTGTAAACCCTATGATTAGCCCACGGGGCCTGGGTAATTGTTTTGTTCGAACTGTAGGAGGGTGTATAATTATAGGGGGGTGGCTAATTATAGGGGGGGCTTATAAACTCAAAGTTGTCTTAGGAGGATGCATATGTATGTAATTATACGGGGGGCTAATTATAATTATATATATAGGGGGCTAATTATAGGGTTTACGGTACAATGCATACAGACAACAACTGACCCACACCACTTTATCTCGCAGTCTCCTCTTGTCTCGCGCATTATATAATGTCTTTGCTCCTTCTTTCAAGGGCACTAACTTCAGTGTCATACAGACAGTACAGCATGTGCGACTGTGCAGCTGAGGCGTATGCGAGAGATGCGCCACCCCGCAACAGCAACACTGTCTACAGGTGCTGTCGCTGCGCTGCCGCGGCTGCCCTGGCGCGACGCCGCTGGAGGGGACGGAACGCCGGCTGCGCGACATCGTCGCAATGACCATGGCCCTCGAGAAGAACATGAAGCAGCGACGCCGCTGAGAATACACCATGCGCCGTCTACAAGCAATGCGATGCGCTTCTCAGCGTACGGTATCTATACAGTATTTTGCCCGTCTGATACGGACGTCGAACTGTGTGTGGTGCACTGCGCTCGCAACCAAGCCACAGCCTTCGGCTCTGGAGTGTCACTAGAAGGGTTCTAAAGTTTCTCTATATGAACTTCGAACTATTTTTAAAGTGTATTTATACATACTTTTTAATGTTTTAGGTGTTGTTGATCATAACACAGCTGAATAAGCCTATTCAGACTCTAATGTGACACAGTTTGACCAAAAAGGGTATATAGTAATAATTATAATAATAATAATACCAATAAAAAGAATTTTGTACAACGTTTCGACGCTGGGAATCTCTTCCCCCCAATACATCCGTCTTCTGTGGCTTGCATTATTCTGTTGTTATTGTACTGCGTGTGTGGCTACAGTAGAGATGGAAGTCTCCCGAGTCATGAGAGACGAACAGTTGTGCTCGTGTTGTGTTGCGATTATTGCTTGCGTATGCCAAGAAGGCGTGCCTACTCAAGTCAGCGTAGCACAGTCGCAAATCCCGATCGACAGTCCACAAATCTGACTCCGCGCGCACCGTAACACCACACGGAGCGTGTTCAATCAATTCGCTTGGCTTGTGTGAAGCCGGTGGTTGTTTGTCCGATACGGTACATTCTACACTTGGCTCCGCCACCAAAGTCCGCTATGATGCAACAGCCCACATTGAGCCGAAAACTACGTACATGGTCGGGAGTGTGAATCACGTAAAATGTAGCGAAAGTAGGTATACAAAGTGCGTAATCTACAAATTACAATACGCGCAAACACCATATTTGGAAACGTTTCACTGCTTTGCTTTTGTTGTCTAGGTACTAGGCAGACACGTCCAATCACTGGGGGCACTGTTCGTTACGAATGCTGTGCGTTTCTGCTCGGTATCTCCGAAGTGATGAACGCTCACCGCAGGAAAGGGTGATGCAATTTTACGCGTAAAATTTAATCAACATGAAATTGGTTGCATCTCCAATTTGAGGGCTAAATCTCTGCCCCCAAGCAATGTCCCCCCATTCATAAATTGGCTGCATAAATACGTCACTGCAGAGTATGGTACACGTATTTTTGTTTTTTTTTTGTTGGTTGCATGTCTGTACTCTATCCATTCTACACACGCAGAAGTCGCAGTATAGCGCAAGCGAGTCACCACTACTGTGCGTGCGCCGCTGTTTGTCAAGCTGTACTTCAATATAATTAGTTTACTAGCGACTAACTATGGGGCGTTTTGTGAAAGCGGTCACTCAAATTTGCGAATCTGAGTGTTCCTACATGCCTGTGGCTGTAGCACTAGTGGAAAGTAGCCACTACTCCCAGTAATTAGCATTGTATTGCGCATCATAGGTATCGTTTATCGTCTTTATCATTCTTGTCGAGTTAGATGGCGCCCATTCGAAGGCCGGGAGTGACCACGCCGCTGACGAGAGCCGCGTACTTCGTCGATGCCGATGCCATGATCTTGGCTGGAAGGGCCTTTGCTATCAGCTATGAATGATTGGCTCACTATATTATAGTTATAATTAAAATTAATTATTGCGTTTGCTTGATCGCCAAAGGTACACTAAAGTGACAATGTGATACTTTATATGACCTGATAAGTATATCTAAACACGAACACAATAGTGACAAGCGATTGCATTGTACGATTGTACGATGACGAACCGAACGAAGGCAGCGAATCGATTGAGGCGCTCAGCAATTGTTCGGCAGAGTGTTTCCAACGCTGCAAAATGGAGTAAGTTGGGGGCGCTGCAGCGCGCACTCGTTCGCAGTCGTAGGGAGGGCGAACTATACCATTGGCAGTCCGCATTACACTGTGCCTGATCACTACTACACTACATACATATACATGCGACAGGGCAAAATGTAGGCACGTTTACACTCTACTTTAGGACTACAATATGTACGTGCGTGTAGGGAGGGGGCTGAAAAATTACACACTGAATGGTGACAAGACCTGTCTATTGTCGAAGCAAAATTGGGTTCAAATCATTTGTGCTTTTATTCGAAGAGATATTGAGTCTTCTATTTGTGCCCATTGAATTGTTATTCTTTTACGTTCGAACCAAAATGAACGCTTTGCTGTCATTGCTTGCTGTAATTAAATCTAATGTACACTGGATAGATGGATGGCCAGAACGCGCGTGTAAACTGTACAAAAGTTGCAAGTTGACGCGCCGCACTGCCAACGTATCTTATCAGCGCACACAGTACACACACGTACATGTATGTATTTCTCTTGTGGGTGTGAAGCAACGTTCACAAGTGCCATTCTATAGGTTTGTACAGTCGACATCACAGTTGACTGGCATATGCGGAAATGCTGCCAACCAACAGAGACGAACAGTATAGCTAGAGCGCATTTGCATATTCTTTATTTAGTTTTCGATATGATAATAAGAATTCTTGGATTCTCTTGTACACACCGCTCAATTTAAACAAAAGACCGACTGCATTTCCGCTTTTCTCTTTGAGCACAATGCAAGGTGGGGGGGGGGCGAATCCGCATATACAGTCGTCTCAAGAAGTCAGGTCGTATGTACGCACGGCACGGCACGGTCATGTGAGCGTCGGCAGGAGGAAGAGTAGGAGGCCGACGAGCAGGACTGCGACCACGGACACGGTCATGAGGGCGGCGACGACGCTGACGTAGACGAGACGTCGTCGGGCCTCGCGCGCCTTCCTGGAGTCCAGTCGCGACTGCAGCAGCCAGAACTGCGTCTCCTGCTCAGCCCGCAAGTGGCCAAGGTCGCAGCCGATAAAATGACGTCATCCCGCGGATTAGCGCGGTATAATTAATTGCAGAGCCCGAATACGATCAGCCCCACCCAGGACGCATCTTAGTTTATTGCCCACATCGCCTAAAGGCTCATTCATAATTAACGGTCTTCCCATCGGTCTCGGTCTCGGTCTCGGTCTTCCCATGCTAAACATTAGCGAGGAAGCTCCGATCTCGAAGACTCTTGTCAAGCAAACCTCAACCCCCCCCCCCACACTGCCATATTCCCCATCCCACGGCTCTCCCCATCCTCAATTTACGTGCAGCAGAACTAGAGGTATAGAGGCGGGTGCGACCGTTGCCTGTCGACGTTGTCGCTCTTCTTGCTGCAGAGGGGAGGGCCGCTCGGCTGTGGCCGAGGGCGTCGCCGTCGCCGAGGTGTCCATGCCGATCTCGAGGGTGCTATCGCTGGCAGCGCTGGCGGCCGGCGAGGGCCTCTCGGCGCTGGAGCGGACGTGCAGAATGCCGCTCGTCCGCTTCGGCGGTCGCACCTCCTCTCGTGCCCCGTCGTCGTCCTCGTCGTCGTCGGGCACGAAGGCGGGATTGGTCTTCGAGAAGGCGCGCCGACTGTCCGGCCCGTAGGCGAAGCACATCCGACAGAGCGTCGGACGGACGGAGCCCAGCTTGGTGCCCAGCAGGCGGTTGAGCTTGGCGCAGACCTCGCAACCGGCGCTGACCGAGGAAGAGGAGGGTCCGCCGGAGCCACTGCTGAGCCGCTTCTCGAGAGGCTGCTTGAACGTGACCTTGTGCTGCTGCTGCTGCTGCTGCTGCGTTCGCCTCTCGTAGACGGCCTGCAGCTCGCCGTTCGTGTCGCGCTCCTCGAGCACGCTCTTCTGGGACCGTCTGGACGGACTGATGCTGCTGGCCAGGTTCACCGTCGTCCGGTAGCGTTGCAACGCGCCGTAATTCGGCGATGGATCAACAACCCCCGCGCTACAGAATTGGCCGGAAAACCCAGGTGGTTGCTGGAGGACAGCTGGGGCTGCAGCACGCGCTGCAGGCCGGATTTTTCTGGGAGCTGGCTGGGGCCGGGAACCAGCGCGGCGACCAGTGCTGGCCTTGTGACTGGACTGGCGGTTCCGGCGGTCAGCGTGGTCGCTGTCTAGGTCCTCCTCTTCCTCCTCCTCCTCGATGAAGCCGAACTCGCGGTCGATGACTCGTGACGCCTCGGATGACCAGCTCGACTTGTAGCCCTGTAAACATGAGCATAGCCAGTTGACAGGACGTTCTTAGACTTTACGACATAATTTTGCTGAGTAGAACAAAGATTGCTTCTTACAAAAAAGAGTCATAAAGCACGAGTGAGCCGAACCAAGAACACAAGAACGCGAGGGCCAGCCAGTCTCTCACGGACTTGCTGCACGGAGCTGCAGGTGGAGCTGGCGGCCAGCATGTCGTCGCCGGCCGAGCCGGGACGAAGCAGCCCGCGGCTACTGGGAGGGGTCGAAGGCAGCACGGGCACCATGAGACGACTTCTTTGACGGTGCTCGCGCATGAGCTGGGCGGGATTCAGGTTGGTGGGTCGCGAGATGGTGCCGTTCGTCTTGAACGTCCTCAGCGTGCTCCTAAAAGCGAGTCTTTCACGCGCGCGCGCGCGTGCGTCCGCCCGTGCGTGCGTGCGTGCGTGCGTGCGTGCGTGCGTGCGTGCGTGCGTGCGTGCGTGCGTGCGTGCGTGCGCGCGCGCGAGCGTGTGTGTGTGCGTGCGTACGTACATGCGTGCGTGCGTGCGTGCGTGCGTGCGTGCGTGCGTGCGTGCGTGCGTGCGTGCGTGCGTGCGTGCGTGCGTGCGTGCGTGCCTACCTAGCACACCTGGCAAACGTGGAGGCGGGCGAGTCATTGCCGTCCGACTCGGCGTCCTCCGGCGTGGGCGTAACGTAGTTGGCGCGCTCTAGGCCGTTCCTCAGCACCCAGTTGCGCTGCGTCCATCCTCGTCGCGACATCTCCTCTAGTCGGCGGTGCCGCTTCCTCGTTTCTCACTGGCGGGCCGCCACCGGCTCATGCCGCTATGCTGGCGTGTAGTAGCACCGCTATTCAACCTGCCGATGTGGGGGGGGGGGCTGGATCGCACAAATTGCCGTAATCCTAGAGAGAACGGTCGGGCCGGCGACGGCGGCGGCTGCACAGCTGTCGCACTATGCCAACCGCGCGCGCGGGTCGCATGGTGGGACTACAGTGTAAGTGGCTGCCCTGCCACCACAGACACACCCGCGAATCATGGCAAGAAGCGACGTCATATAGAATGGGTAGAATTAGCAATCAATCGATGAAATCATTACAGAGAAGTATACCACCAATAAGCTATCCCCCCCACCTCCTCGCAGGAAGTGCGTACACACACGCACCGTTCTTTCAAATGGTTCGGTTTTGAACGTTCGAATCAGGCGAGTGGACAACTCATGTTTACAGCAAGCGACGACAACATACAGAACCGAGCGGATGTCGGGTAGCAATTGGCTCCCGGGAGCGCTCCCGGGAGCCAAAGGAGCCGATTTGGCTCCCCATACTATAAGATAGGAGAGAGTAGGGACGACGCGGACAGAGCAGCGCCCGCGCGGAGCTCCCTCCTGCGGCGCGCGCGCGGCGTCCTTCCTTCCCTTTTCCTTCTCATCGCCCACCCGACATCTGCCCGGAACTGTAGCAAAGTTACAACGTTATGTAAAAAAAAAGTATAAAAAGTATCCATACTCCAAAGCGCACAGCAAGCCCACTAGAAGATTGTTGCGGACTTGCATATGCAGTGCACCTACATATGTACCGTAATCAACAACCTAACAATTTGCATCGTCTGCACGCACACCAAAGCAAAACGACGGGCGCCGAAGCAATAAATGAAGCAAATGTGCAGTCTAACTAGAATCATTTCCTGCTGAAAACTGATTATCTACATACATAGGTACATGGCACAGTGGTCTTTCTATGGCACAGTGCGTTCGCATCGTTCTCGCTTGGACGCTCTTAACAGCCTGACTTTCATTTTACTTTGGACTAGACTGAACTTGATTGTCAGAGCCTAGATAATTCTTGTCTATTCTGACAGTTTGCACTGGCTGTTGGTAACAACGAGCACGTCACAAATAGAGTCCCTCTGATTGAGACAGCCTGTATGTACGCTCACTTTAGCCGGAAAAGCGAATACCTGTTGCAATTCGTATACCGAGCTTTCACAAACACTGCAGACCACTGGCATCGCACTTAGACACTTTCATGGACCCGACAACAACCGGTGTCGTTCCATCCAGCGAGCCGTTCTCTTGGGAGAACGCCTTGAACGGCAGCTTGACCATGACCCTCTCCGCCATCGGGATCTTCGTGAGCGCCGGCTCGGCGGCGCTGCTGCATCGCGTCACCAAGGACAGCACCGGAGGCAGCGGCTCTTTCGCCCGGATCGCGCAGTCCATGGCCGTTGCCGACTGCGGCTGCCTCCTGGTCTTCTTGCTCTGGATTGGACCCACCACTATACTGTGAGTGGTGCACAAGCGGACGTGCGTGCGTGCGTGCGTGCGTGCGTGCGTGCGTGCGTGCGTGCGTGCGTGCGTGCGTGCGTGCGTGCGTGCGTGCGTGCGTGCGTGCGTGCGTGCGTGCGTGCGTGCGTGCGTGCGTGCGTGCGTGCGTGCGTGCGTGCGTGCGTGCGTGCGTGCGTGCGTGCGTGCGTGCGTGCGTGCGTGCGTGCGTGCGTGCGTGCGTGCGTGCGTGCGAGCGTGCGTGCTTGCTTGCGCGTGACTGGCAATATGTGAAAGACACGATACTCAGACAATCTCCTTGGGCGGAAAGGCTGCCCGGCCAGATACTGGGTCGGTTGATGTGCGTCTTCTGGTTCGTGAGTATCTATTCGATGCTCGCCATGGCCTTGAACCGCGCGGCCGCCGTCGCCTTTCCACTCCAGTACCAGCGCTGGTTCTCCGCTCGAAAAACGAACCTCTGCATCGGTTAGTGGACACCTGTAGCTATGTAGGGTATCAAACCGTAGTACTTCAGGAGCCCGCTGGCTGGTGGGGAGCGGCAAGATCCTCTTGCTGACGCATCCGGAGGACTGCGCCTACTACTACCGGCCAGCTCAGTTCTACCTGGGCTACGCCTCTTCCGTCTGCGGCCAGCGTCTGCGTCACTACCTCGAGTGGTGGAGCTCGGTCGCGATCATCGCCGTCTGCTTCCTCGTCAACATGGCCACGCTGGCCCTGCTCAAGACGGGCAACAGGGTATGTTGTTGTTTGATTAGGGCAACGCTAGGAGGCCCATTTATGTAGCATACCATTCTCCATGACGCCTTCCCGTCCAGAGGCGCATAATTACATAGCCAAAGACCTTCGGAAGAACGCCATCTGTAATCTAGGGCAGCGACGCGCGAGAAAATCCATTGAGAGGGAAGTCCTCGATCTAGTGGATTCCTCAAGAGTCGAACCCATGAACTTGCGAAGCAAGAGGCCGGTTCTTTACGCCATACGCTGCCTTGCATGGGGTACGCTTGCATGCGGAAATGCAAGTATAGCGTCGACATCCTGTGACAACCCGCGCGGCTCTACAAAAAAGTCGTAGAAAGTTGTAGAAAGAAAGGACAGTGAAGTGAACCAGGCCGCGCGTCCAAGCCATCGATTACGGGTACCGGCATACATACACCCTCCGTTCGTCAGCCCCTCTCTTCCCTTCTAGTGGCCCGGCCCGCGATCGCACGTGCGTGCGTGTCGAGCGGTTCGCGAGTTTTCTCGTCACAGGCATGCAAACACACACGTATACAACGAGAGGCGCATTTGTAAGTTGAAACCTCCTTTACCCTTCTTCAGGATGCCATGCGCGGCCTGCAGGCGGCTGTGCGGGCGGAGGCGTCGCGGCGACGGCGCGCGGAGCTGCGCCTCTTCCTTCAGTCGCTGGCGACGGCCTCGATGCTCGGCTCGGGCCTGTTCGTCTTTCACGTCGTCTTCGCCAGCCTCCTTGACGTCCGCCGCAGTCGCTGGCTCCTCTACGCCACCGGGACGCTCGTTTGGGTCGTCGCGCTGGCGCTCAACGGGTGCGTCCGTGCGTGCATGCGCGCGTGCGTGCGTGCGTGCGTGCGTGCGTGCGTGCGTGCGTGCGTCCGTGCGTGCATGCGCGCGTGCGTGCGTGCGTGCGTGCGTGCGTGCGTGCGTGCGTGCGTGCGTGCGTGCGTGCGTGCGTGCGTGCGTGCGTGCGTGCGTGCGTGCGTGCGTGCGTGCGTGCGTGCGTGCGTGCGTGCGTGCGTGCGTGCGTGCGTGCGTGCGTGCGTGCGTGCGTGCGTGCGTGCGTGCGTGCGTGCGTGCGTGCGTGCGTGCGTGCGTGCGTGCGTGCGTGCGTGCGTGCGTGCGTGCGAGCGTGCGGACGCTCTCTTTGACCGGAACCACACAAGAACCATACACACATCTCACTCGTCATGACTCTTGACAAAATTTAAAAATTTGTCGGCACTGCGACTTCGACTTTAGTGTCCTCCTTCTGTTGTTCCTGCCCGACCTAAGGCGACAGCTGTGTTGCTGGAAGAGCTTTCTTCACTGCTTCAACAACAACAACACGAACAACGATTCAAAGCCGCGGCCTCCAAAGGCTGTCGCTGTCAACTTCGCCGTGAAAAGAACGGCGGATCCACGACTGTGACTACCGGTCTCACGAAATGGTCTGTCTTTCGGAATAAGGTGTCCCCCTGGAGAACTCCATACCGATGTCCCTCAATTTTCATTAGAGTACAAAAGTTATCAGATCAACAGAATATCGGGAACTAAAAACTTTGCTCGACAACTTGGCGCCACTTTGAGCCGCTGCGTGTTTCGTTACTAGGCTCGGTTTGTCTAGAAAATGAGGGACACGCACATTTCCAGAAAGCTCTCTGGCACATGTATACCTACATGGCTGTTCTGCTGATGGTAGACTAAACTTGAGGCCTTTCAATTGTTTCGCAAAAACATGGATTGACATGTTACAAAATAGGTACAGCGCAGTCAACAACTAGACTTTGCAGGAAGCTCGCTCGAGAATCACCAGAATCACTTGGCGTTGCTGTCGTCGAACTTCTTTTGTCGTCTAAAGGGTTCGAACTGTGCCGAGGGAACCTTGCGTCATGCACTCTCCACAAGAAACCGACCTCCTTTCATAGACGATGTAGACCAAGACCATAGCAATTCCAAGCAGGCAGCAGATTCCGCCGACGGCCAAGTACAAAATTCCCAAGAAAAGTCGATTGCCCGACCGAAACGCCCTGGTCGTCACTACGAACCACTTCTCGCTTTTGTACGCCAGTACAGGATAATCTAAACGCCGAAAACGTTACGTTTTTGTCATTTTGGTGCCTTCTATCTTACGCCTTGGGCAGCGTATGGCCTAGTGGTAAAGTATCGTCCTCTTGCACGCACAGTTGTGGTTCGATTCTTGATGGAGCCACTAGATCGAGGACTACTCGCCTTTTGATGGATTTTCTCGTGCCGTCGCTGCCCTAGATCACAGATGGCGTTCTTCCGAATGTCTTTGGTTAATTATGCAGTTCGAGACGGGAAGACGTCATGGAGATGGGATATGGGCCATTGACGGCCTGCTAGCGTTGCCCCAAATCCAACAACAACAACAACAACAACAACATCTTACGCCTCACTGTATTCTATGAGCAGCGTGTAGTTGCCTCTTGGTAGACCCTTTGAAAAGACCTCATTCTTGGACCTGTCGAGCCTGCGAAAGGCCTTGCGGAACTTAGGCAGCGCGGCAGTCTTCATCCACACGATGAGGTCGGCGTTCTCCAAGCCAACGCCCTCGGAGCTCTCGTCCGCGCGCCAGCTGACACCCAGGTCCGCGAGGTGGTGCCGCCACGTCACTGGCTTTGCGTAGCTCTGAAGGACACCCAATTAGAGGCTAATTAGAGGGTTTACGGTAATAAGTAGCAGACGCCATCACCCGAAGATCGTTCAAGTCTGCAGGGTTCTTGAATTTGACTTCTCTGTCGACATCACTGACGATCCCTTTTGACGTCAAAGGCACCGGGACCTTTCTTCTCCGCTCATCATGATACGCCAGCTTGTAATAGTCTGAAGAACCAAAGTAAATGATGCGCATTCGCGCAGTAACTTTGCCTACTCTGCGGCGCGGCGAAAAAATGGTCGGTGCTAGCAAATTTAATTTGTTGATTGCGTAGTGAATCTGAGCTGCTTGAGCCTATCCGCTACGATTATGTACCTACCTGTATGTCAATATCCTACGTGCCTGCTATTGGTGGCCAGCCAGCGATACGGAAGTAGATCAATGAACTACACTATAATTAGCCCCCTCTTGTTTGGAAGCTAGTTTGTGTGTGTGTGTGTGTGTGTGTGTGTGTGTGTGTGTGTGTGCGTGTGTGTGTGCGTGTGTGTGTGTGTGGAGTGTATTTTTCCTTTAAAAACACGCGCTTCGCGCCAACAAAAGCTCCCCACGCATCGACCCTTCCAGTCTATTAGCCCCCCCCTCTGTTTAGCTCCCCCCATGATTGCACCCCCCCCCCCCTAATGAAACAATTAGCCCCCAGGCGCCAACGGTACGCACAGTGCATTCCATAATGCACTCCTCGGGCCGTGCTGGGCGTGTAAAATAGAAACGCGTTCTCACTATCAGCAGTTGCTCACACCAGGGAGCGCTTCTCATCTCACCGGTAAAGAATGACTCTGCGACGCGGCCGCAGGGGAGCACCATCTTCGAGGGCGGGGTGTCCGCAGTCACCAGAGATCGGTCGAGCGTGGCCAGCTTGCGGCAAGTCGTGCTCGGCTGCAGATGGAGCTGGCCGGCCAGCTGCGCGTCGTCCCTGGACTTCTGGTAGTGCTTGTTGCTCTGGTAGAAGGACGTCAGACCGTAGTAGAAATAGACGTCGCTCTGGAAACGATTGCACGGGCGGGGGTCATAGGGCTTACGAGGTACTACCCCATGTATACTATATTGTTTTACCTTACCTCGATGTCCGTTGCGATCTCGAATTTCTTTTCAATGTGACAAGACGTGGTCGCGTTCCTCTCTATCTGTTCGGCGCACGCTCGGCTGTCGTTGGCGGCTCGCTCCACGCCGCGCTCGTCGTACATCGTGTAGTTGAAGGCGACCTCGACGTGCTGGGAGAAGGGGACGTGCGCAAGAGTTTTGATAATCGTCCTCATCCTATGCGAATTTTACTTTTTAAAGCTGCTTGTGCCTTCTCTCTCTAACATCGTTTCATGGAGGCATGTGTATATAGTCCGTTAAAGTGAAGTGTAACGCAAGTTACATGGTATCATTCATTGAGTCATACACAGTTCATTTTTATGCAGTTTTTTGGCTCAGCGCACGGCCCTGGTACTCTAGGTAGGTCAGGGAAGCGCCGACCGCGCACAAGGCGAAGCCGACGCCCAAGAACACGGCGTAGACGTTGCTCGCGGCCACCACGGGCCGCCAAGCTGGTAGTTGCTGCTGACGAAATTTGTGCCCTAGAATGACAACCGCGTGTGATCTCATGCATGCACGGGCACGCACGCACGCACCGGCACGCACGCACGCACGCACGCACGCACGCACGCACGCACGCACGCACGCACGCACGCACGCACGCACGCACGCACGCACGCACGCACGCACGCACGCACGCACGCACGCACGGACCGGCACGTACGCACGCACGCACGCACGCACGCACGCACGCACGCACGCACGCACGCACGCACGCACGCACCGGCACGCACGAACGCACCGGCACGCACGCAAGAACGAACGCACGCACGCACGCACGCACGCACGCACGCACTCACCCGCACGCACGCACCCACTCACCGGCACGCACGCAAGAACGAACGCTCGCACGCACGCACGCACGCACGCACCGGCTCGCACGCACGCACGCACCGGCACGCACGCACGCACGCACCGGCGCACGCACGAGCGAGGAATAGCGTACCAGTACTGGACGGCTTGTTCTTCAGTTTGTTCTTCCTTTGTTTGAGCTCGTTCTCTTTGTCCGCTGGCGTTTCCTTCTCCCCAGTGGGCCTAAAGGACACGCCATTGGCCTCCACTAGGATTGTCGGGGTCTGAGGCGTCGTGGATGTCGACGAGGAGGATGTTGCCAGCTGGATCTCAGACGACATATTACACGTGTGTGCGCACAGGCGTTGCCGTGTGGAAGAAAGGCAAGAGAGTGCCCGTGCATGGTGAGCAGGCACGGCGCGGCCAGGCGTACAAAAGCAAGGGGTGCGCATGAAAGCTGTTTGCTTAGGCTAGCGAAGCCGACGGCGCTCTAGCAGCGTGATTAGCAAGCGCGGGGGGGGGGCTGACTACGCAAAGGAGTGCGTGCGTGCGTGCGTGCGATATTTTTTCCGAGTATTTTCTCCCGCACCAACGTTGGCAGCAACTCTATGTAGCTCTAGGGCATGTTTCTACAAGTGTGCTGATTTATCACTGGGATGCATGTATATTTCGCGCATTGCAATTCTGATAATGAGCGCTACCTTGCCTTGCTCAGAATTCACTTTGAACAAATTCTGTTATTTATAATAATCACACTCATTGAGGAATTGCAATGCACAGTTGCGTCTACATCGCGTGCGCACGTCTTTAGGCGTAAGAAAACTATCGTAGAAAAGAAGCAAGCAACGCTCTTTCTAGTGTCTCTCTTCTCTGGGGAGTCGGAAGCAAGTTATTCCGATGCGTTCTCAGCGACGCCCGCCGCGCTGTTCGGCCAACTCGATGATGTACTCGAACGCGTCGTACTTGGCCTTGAGCAGCGCGCTCGCCTCGTTCAGGATGTTGTCGTTGTTCGTCCAGCGGTCTGAGATGTAAAGGTGGACACGGAACAGTGGGCTATCGCGCACGACGAAGCGCTAGGCTACACGTACCTAGATCGAATCAAAGCACAGGCTCTATTGTAGCAAGTGCAGTAGATACCTATGCATACAGACACCAAAAAAGGTTCATTTCGCTTCAAGCATTCGTTCGCGCCCGGCGCGGCAAAGCTGACGGTTGTCTCGTGTTGTTGACAGATACATTAGGTGACCAAAGCCACAATGTTCGATGTAAGAGGGTTGGGGCAGTGTATGGCCTGGATTCGTTTCGATTCTTGATGGATCCACTAGATCGAGGACTTCCCTTTAAACGGATTTTCTCGCTGCCCTAGATTACTACAGATGGCGTTCTTCCGAAAGTCCTTGGCTATGCGGCTCGAGACGGGAAGGCGTCATGGAGATAGGTATGCTAATCGGCCATTGGCGGCCTCCTAGCGTTGCCCCTAATCCAACAACAAGAGGGTTCAATTGTCAAGGTCGAGTGGCACAGGGAAAGTGACGGACCAATCTCCAGTTGGGCGTCGATGCAGATGCGGTCCATGGTCAGTCCCCAGATCTTCAGTCGCTTCACGGCCGTCACTCCTTCCAGTCCCAGCAACGACTCGCAGATCTCGGTGTAGTCCAGTCCTTGCAGAACTCCTGCGAGCCAGTTAATGTTTTTTACACTGAACTTTCTTGCGTCTGCAGCTTTTGCCAAGTTGAAAATTTAGTAGAGTTCAACTGGGCGCACGGCACACTTTGAACCTCTCTCTTCCTGGCACTACTGGAGAGGGGGCTTCCATTATTTACATCTCAAATTGTGCGCTCAAAAAATTGCAGTTAGAAGTAGTAGTAGTAGTAGTAGTCGTCGTTTCGATCGATCAATGCTTTTCGCTTAGCTTTTCGATCACCACGGCTTATGATTCCCCCCCCCCACCTCCACCCACGGAGGTCACCATTGCAGCGCGCTAGGCACAAATTTCGTCGAGGTGTACATAAGAGGGGCTATTTAAGGGTCAAATTAAATTTAGATATTCCTACTGAATATTTCGTGTCCGCACCTTCCGACAGCACGGCGACCACGTCGCGGACGAGCATCAGCGAAGCGACCAACGTGAACGGCACGAACACGAGACTCAGGATCGCGTCCAGTGGTGGAAACAGCTCCGGCTGTAAAAATCAATAAAAATCAATAAATGTGGAAGCGGAGCGAGCACCTTGAGATAGTAGACGAGAGCGGCGGCGAGGGCGAGCGCGCACTGCAGGACGAACCAGAGCGTCAGGAAGGTGTAGGGACGCATGGGAAGGTTGAGCAGCGTGCGGCGCAACGGAAAGCCTAAAGGAAGGTCCTTTGGTGTGGGTTTGCAGCTCTAACTCGAGGCGTAGTTTGCCGATTGGTACATTTGCGCAACAATGTCCCAAAACGAAAAACGAACAACATTATCAACATTAAAAAAAATATGGTTATCTGGCAGCCAGGCCGACTAACAGGAGGACCGGACGAACGAACGAACCCGCACGTACGCACCCATGGCCCTGCTGAAGTCGGGCATGTTGTCCGTGACCGGTCCTGGGCCTCCCGAACGGCTCTCGTACTGGCCGCGCTGACTCATCGCCCTCGAGCCCCTCTTCGCCGCGCTCCGTCCGATGATCATGATGACGGTGACGCTGGAATCGATCGATCGCGATCAGTGTCGGTTGCGGAGTGTGATCAATAGGACAAGAATGGTCGCACATCAAGGCGAGCAGCAGGCCGAGACCGGCGGCGACGAGGAAGATGAGCGAGTCGCGAATCAGGTACTCGCCGACGAGGATGTGGCGGAGAGCGAGGAAGATGGCGCCTCCGATCATCGTCCAGGCCAGCAGCACTCCCACCAGAGCGAAATAGAGGGCTGAAGGCGAACCGTCCGTCCGTCCGTCCGTCCGTCCGTCCGTCCGCGCGTGCGCGGCACTGACAGCATTTGTGCGACCGAAGCATGGCCATGCGCGACGTGGGCGTCCCGGCGGTCTTCAGAACGAAGCTGAGAAAGAGAAGCCGACAGAAGATGGCGAGGAAGCCGGTGGCATTCACCATCACGCAGAGACTGTACGCAAAGATGCCGCCTAAAACGCAAGGCACGGAACATGATCACACTGCTGACCAATGTTTTGATTATAGTCGCACGCACGCACGCACCGGCACGCACGCACGCACGCACTGGCTGACAGAGCACCCACCGGCGATCTCGAGCACGGTGAAGAGAAGCGTGAAGATGGCCGTGACGTGGAGCGTGCGCGCCGAGCTCTCGATGGCCGACTCGTCGAGAGCGCCGGCGGCATCGACCGCCGCGGCCGACACGTCGTCCCCTCCCAGGTGGACGCGACTCACGCGCTCCTCCTCATCCTTGAAGATCTTCCTGCATGATAAGGCGGGGCGATCTTTGTGTGTGCTATTGCAAAATGTACACGCGTAGGGACAGACAGGTTGGGTCTTGAGGGGTGCGCGACGGGTTGGAGCGTTTTGAAGGGCAGGGGGGCGAACCATTTGACAGGAACACAGAAAGACGTCTTCACCGCGTTGCATGCATATAAATCGGTCCGATTCAATTCGACACTCCGTCACTCACGCTGCATTGTGAACGCTGGGACAAAGGTTGCTTTTCTAATCGGTGTCGTATATTGGGGTCCTCTGAAATAGCCTAGCGCCTCACCTAGCTAGAATTTGTGGCCTGGAGCCGTCGGCCGACCATCTGCTAATCGGCGTCTGGGTGTCCGGCCTACATTTACGGACATTGACATTTTACAAAAAATGTAAATACCTATACATAGGTATACCTACTTACTTCTTCCACAACTTTTGTAGGCAGAAGAACAACTAAACATGCTTACTCCCTGTCTATAGCCGGGGGTCGTCTCATCTTCTACCCAACGTCAGTGCTGGTTTTCCAGTTCTCGGGTTTTCGACTGCAGCAGGAATTTCTCTTAGACGGGCGCCGCGATTCCGCCAAACCGACACTGACTACCTACAACTCCACTGCATAGGCGAGCGCTGCTACACACAAAGGGCCCCACTCTGCGACTACCACGTTGTAATGTCAGCCAAGTGTATAGAAGTGCGTCGCCTAGAAGGCATTGTCGTGTCTAAACGGAGGCTGAAACAGGGCTACCCAGCTACCCCGGGGTGTGTGCGCACTCCCGACGGCGCTGTGCGGCGAGTGTATGCGACGGAAACGCTTTTAAAAACAAAAATACAAAAAATTGTGGAAGAGGGCAGTACGGTTGGATGGACAGACGGAAAAATGGCACAGAGAAAACGAGAAAAATGCGCAGTAGCAGAGATCAAAGCAACAACCCACGCTCCTCAGAGAGGGTGGGCGCCCACGGGTCAGCGCCTTAGCAGAGAATTAATTGCATTGCAAAAGAATGAGTGGAGAGAGACACGGTCCTACAAAATGACTGCAACAAATTGACGGGACAAATACCACCAATTGTCGAGATAGTGGCCGCCCCTCCTGCCTTGTCGCCTACCATATTTGTCCATTTTGTTCAACCCACCTTCTACCCTGGAGGCATCATTGGAGGAGGGGGGACAATTGGAGGGATGGGGGGAGGGAGGGGGCGTTCTCTGGTGAATTGACGGTACATTCTACGAGCCTGACAAAGAGAAATATTCGTCGGCCGCTCACCCTCTTGGGATCATGGGCACCTTTTCCGCTCTTCTCGCAAAGGCCAACGCCATGTCGTTGTTGCCTCACTCGGCAGAGGCGGAATCAGCAACAGAATTGTAGGTCTACTCGTCTTTTACACTACCCTGGCCGATTTGGACTGTCGCCCTGTCAAGCGTGTACGCGTGTCGCTGCGAATTGCGCGCTGCGAACGTGGTAAACGGAGGGGGGAGGGGGAGAGTAGTGAATTGACAGCCGAATGCGAAACCCGTCGTCTCTTCGTCGCGCGTCCTACGAAATACCCAAAAAGATGTTGGCTTTTGTTGACACTGCTGAGAGTGTACAGCTTCTGTGCAGGTTACCTAGTACCAGGGGGGGGGGGGGGGGGGGGGGGGGGGGGGGGGACCCCCCCCCCCAAAGGGAGATCGGGGGGGGGGGGGGGGGGTATAGGCGGTAGGAGAAGAAACGCGGCTAGCGGACCTAGTTTTCAGCCTAATTGCTTGTAGGTGGTCGAAAACAGCAAAATTTTCGTCTGCGGCGCCGTTTATATTCGTTGATCGTCGAAAATGGACCGATTAGGTGTCCAAACCACTGCCAAAATGGCCCAACATCCAAAAAGTTCAACAGGGTCCTCCCTTCTGCAAAATTCCTTCCCCTCCGAAATTTTTACTGTATCCGTCAGTGATCGGATCAACTATGTATTCGTGTGCGCGTGCGACAGTAATCTCTTGACGCAATCTAATGAATTCCAGCGCGCGTATTGATTGGCACGCAAGCACACATTTGCACATAAAGCACATATAAAGGGTGTTTTATTTAAATTAACCGATTTGTTTCTTGAATAACTTTTGATTTCCTTATCGGATTTTTACGAAATTTGGAACACAGACGCCGAACGCTTTGGGATTTTGTCTAGGAGGAATCATCGAAATCGGATGAGCTTTCAAAAAGTTATGACCTTTAAAAGTTGAAGTACGAATTTGCGGGTCAATGATCTAGGCGCAGTACATGCACACTGCAGTCAAACGCCTGTCTTCTACGGCCGCCTCCAGCAAAACTTCTGGAAGTGTGCAAAATTTCATGGGCTACATGATAATGATGCCCGTTTTGAGCCGGTTTTGGAATTTGCATCACAACAGTGGCGAAATTCAGAGTCAGAGCAAAAAACGAGCACTACCAAAGCATTCCACTGAAAATTTCTATTGAACGTCTGAAATGAAAGTCTGAGGCACTACATCTGTTGGGAATGTCCGGAAGGTTGTTTGAGCCAATTATGCGGATGGGCCAGCTTTCACGCCACAGCAGTGGCAGGCCCAAATCTGAAAATGCACTTTTTGCTCAATCTCATTGGAAAAGGTTTGGAGGTCCGTTTCTGAATAAAAATTATTGAACAGAAACCTAAAAAAAAAGGTGGTGTAGAACTCCCTCGACCTACTCTTTCGATTGGCGTTGAGCGAATTGCTCTCTGACATCGAACCAACCTACCTTGAGTCACTGCCTGGCAAATTCGGACTTCAAATTTGAAGGGTCATAACTTTTTGAAATCTTATCCGATTTCGATGATTCCTCTTCTAGACAAAATCCCAAAGCGTTCTGCGTCTATGGTCCAAATTTCACAAAAATCCGATAAAGAAATCAAAAGTTATTCAAGAAACAAATCGGTTAATTTAAAAAAAAACACCCTTTAGGTACATGAACCCGTACGTAGACACGTAGTACATTGTTCGATGCAGTCTGCCTTTGCCAATGCGTCGAACGGCTAAGAGGTAATAAAACGGGCTAATGAATGGCCCCACATCCAGAGAAAGAAACGCGAACACAGACATACCTGGGAACTTGTCAAAAAATTTATTCAAGTTAAGTTACCTAAGTTAGTTTCAAGTTCAAAATTTTGAGACAAGCTAAGTTAAGTGTACTTAACTTGACCCTCGATTTCGAAAAACAAGTTACAAGTTGAAACTTAGCTTTTACTTGAAGTTGTAGAAGTTAGCTCCACCAACCAAAAGTTTTCGAAATGCGCGGTATACGCTGCCAAATCACTGAAATTATGTTAATTCACGCGTGCACATTAATGTATGCTTCCTGACTGAAAGAACCCGACCCAGAAAACATGGTGAAGAACGACTTTAACATCTTGTTGATGTCCGCCGCATTCATCGTTCATCTTTGTTGATGTCCGCCGTGGGTAGCGTGGCCACTGGTTTTGCGGATACATATGAGAGACAACACCACAAAAATTGGGCTGGATTACCTTCACATGCACCTGAGCGTGCGCGGCATACACAAATTAACATCTAACTTTCAAGTTTTTTAAAGTTAACTTTAGTACAAGTTACAAACTTGAGTTACTCAAGTTACCCAGAGTGTCTAACTCAAGTTAAAGTTATGTAGCTGAAGTTTTTTGGACCTTGAAAACTCAAGTTAAAGTTAGCCTACCCTTTTCAATAACTTAACTTCAACTTACAAGTCAACTTAACTTTTTATTTCAAGTTCCCAGGTGTGAACACAGACGACGACGACAGGTCGGCATCGCGATTCTTCTTACCGTTCGTTCACACACACACCGTCCGACACGTCCAGAAGTATAGAGGGCAGGCAGCGCTCCTCGTGGTTTCGGGCGCGACACCTGGGGGTTTTCAATGGACTCAGTGGCTCAGTGGTAATGACTCAGTGGCGTAGTGGCTGGTTGAGAGCGTAGTGGCTCAGTGGTAATGCGTCGTGCTCGGCGCGCTCGTGGTCGGGGGTTCAACTCTCTTCCACCGAGGTCACTGAGTCACGAATCCCCCTTGGGCAAGGGATGAATCGCTCTCATTGCCTCGGTGTAGGGCGGCTCCGGGGCTTCGGCCCGAAATCCGTGCCAGGTGGCGGCCCGCCTTCCCTCGCGGGAGAAGAACGCCGTAGGTAGTGTTAGTGATACAGTGTTATTATGATGCATCGCCCCTTCGTACCCCGTGCGTTGGTTTACGGTCCCTGTACTGTGTCGGTGCTTGCATCAATAAAAACATTGATTTTTTTTTTTTGATGGACAGGTTCGTTTCCTGAGATTCCGGAATCCACGAGTTCGTCGATGGGCCGCAAATTGGGTCTGGGCCCCCAGCAGGGGCATAATCGATCCTGGAAGTTGTTCCGACAAGACTGCTGCTCCCACCCACTGGCTGCTGTTGACGGAGCGGTGAAGACGCGTAGTGGCGTCGACATCAAGTCCCGCTGGCAAACGCCGCAGAGGACGAGCTGCGCCGAGGCTTTAAAGTCGAAGGCGCATGTGGAGTGAAGCATGCACGTACAGTTCGCAAATCGCGCCCGTCCCGTCACCACCACTCGCACGCATCGATCACAATTAAGGCAGCGCAAATCACGGGAAAGTGGGGACACATATCGAGCCTAATCTAGGTACACGAAAAAAGTCATCATTCACCTGGCCCACAGAGCGTTGTACTGACGAGAGGCTCTCTGGGGCGAGCTTTCTTGTCTACACATAAGCCCCGAAACAAGAATTAGCTCTGTCAGATGGAAATTGTGTAATTACAAAATATGGTACTAGCTAATTAATTTACGATCGTTTTAGGCTTTTCCAGCTTTACCCACTGGAAGCGGTGACACTCTAGCCTACACTTCCTTTTATTCATTTTCGCTGCTGATCCTATCGTCGGTATTCTTTCATGGGCACCTAGGGACTCAATTCCTGGGACTTGATGCGCCAGACACCCTTTTTGGGGTCGGCTACGTACACCTCGTCTTCAGCTCCTAGCGCGGCGCCGAAAGCGCCGCCATTTCCCGCCAGTTCTTCGGGGAGACACGCTGTACTCTTCGAATAGAGCAGCTCTTCGTGCCGGTTCAGATCCAGCGACCAGATATCGGGCTTATGGCCAAATCCCAACATGATCCAGTGACCGGCAGCAGTGACAAAGGTGTGAGAGGGACCGCCGCTCCCGCTGGGCGGTGTGACGTGCGTTTCCTGCAAATGTGCGTGCGCGTGCATGCCAGTGCGTGCGTGCCAGTGCGCACGTGCCGGTGCGTGCGTGCGTGCGTGCGTGCGTGCGTGCGTGCGTGCGTGCGTGCGTGCATGCCGGTGCGTGCGTGCGTGCGTGCGTGCGCGCGCGTGAGCGTGCGTGCGTGCGTGCGTGCGAGGGAGGGTGCGTGCGTGCGTGCGTGCGTGCGTGCGTGCGTGCGTGCATGCCGATGCGTGCGTGCGTGCGGGGGGGGGGCCGATGCTGCGTGCGTGCGTGCGAGCGGGCGCGCGTGCGCGCGTGCGTGCGCGCGTGCGGGCGTGCGTGCGCGCGTGCGCTAGCGTGCGTGCGTGCGTGCGTGCGTGCGTGCGTGCGTGCGTGCGTGCGTGCGTGCGTGCGTGCCGATGCGTGCGTGCATGCCGATGCGGACGTGCGTGCGTGCGTGCGTGCATGCCGATGCGTGCGTGCGTGCGTGCGTGTGTGCGTGCGTGCGTGCGCGCGTGCGTGCGTGCGTGCGTGCGTGCGTGCGTGCGTGCGTGCGCGCGTGCGCTTGAGTGCGTGCGTGCGTGCGTGCGTGCGTGCGTGCGTGCGTGCGTGCGTGCGTGCGTGCGTGCGGGGGGGGGGGGGGGGGGGGGGGGGTGTGTGTGTGTGTGTGTGGTGGTGGTGGGGGGCGTGCGTGCGTGCGTGCGTGCGTGCGTGCGCGCGTGCGCTTGCGTGCGTGCGTGCGTGCGTGCGTGCGTGCGTGCGTGCGTGCGCGACCTCGTCTGTGACGCAACATTTCTGAGCGACTTTCTTGCTGTCCGGGTCGGCGAACAACGCGGCCGCGTACAGGTTCATAACTCCCAGTCGCAAAGGAGCCCACGACAGCGGCGCCCTTTGGTCTTTTTGCCTACCAGCTGGACGAGCGAGGGGCAAAATGAACAGCTTCCGGTCGAAATGGCCGATACTCCACGCTGCGCTGCCCTAAAAAACGCGCACTTTGCAAGGCGACGCTTCTCCCCCAACGGCCACCTCATTCGTCAGACTCTGAACCGGCAAAGTCAAAATTTCAACGACGGCTGCAGTACTACTTACCGCGACTGCTGATTACATTGTGTCTGGTACCGCTACCACGTTGGGTTTTTTCTTTTTCTTGTTTGGGCTGTAGCACGACGAAAGCTTTAAAGCTTCGAAATGTAAGCTTCGAATTCAAAGGAAAGCCAACGACGCACCAGTCGGACGGGGTTGAACTTGCCGCGTCTGGGCAGTTCGAAATTCAGCTCGAGTTTCGCCTCGGCGATCTCTCGTGTCGTTTCGTCTTCCGTCAGCGTCAGCGACGCGACCTTGACTGGGGCGGTCTTGCGCAAGAGACGGTTCTCCACGTAGACGACCGGGTTTCGATCCGAAAGCGCCATTATTAAACCAGTTTCGGTCGCCGCGAACGCGACCTTGCCCTGGACCGGACTGGCGTCGTAGCCGCAGCTCGGAAGCACCTGAATTACATATGTGGTAGACGTCGGCTTCAAATGGCAATTTCGACACGAACAAACTGAAATGAAACACACATTTGCTGGAATCTACCAAGCACCACCCCCACCAACGAACGCAACCCCATCCACTTCCAATTACCGCCACCCTTCTAATTAACGCTATACCTCCCCCCCACGCCCTCCAGTGGTGAAAGCATACCTCTAACTGGGAATTGGACCGGGACGGATGGTTCGAACACTTGGGGGGGGGGGGGGGTTTCACCTCTTCAACTTGCATTGTAAAGTGCCGAAGACAGATCGTTTGTTGACGACAGTAAAAAATATACTGACGATAACGCGAATGCAGTTTTTCTCCGTACCTCCAGTTTGTCAAATCTGTCCCATGCGCTCGTGCTTCTGTTCCAATTGAACAGTTCCTTGCATTTGATCCCCTCTTTCTCCTGATGCGCGAGCAGCAGCAAGTGGCTTTTGTCTAAACCAAGCAGTATTACATGGACAAATTCCGCAATAAAATATTTTGCGCGTAGAATCGCACGAGAAAACATGTGGCCTTCCAAATTATCCTCTTGATCTATTGGCGGAAATTCTGTGTTGTCGGTCCATTGATTGGTCGCCAAATCGAAACAATACAATCGGCCACCTCGCAGCAGTGAACAATGTTGCGCCTCCAAACCTTGTTTGGTCTCTAAAATTGCTCGCATTTTTTCTTTGCTCTGCAACTTGTTTTGCAGTCAAATCCGGCTTAAAGACTTTTACAGAGAGGGCTAATTGTGCAGTGGGTGCGGAGGCTATTATAAGGGTTACGGTATATTGACAAAAAAGAGTGTGTACTCACTCACGAAAAATTACATCAGCTACATGTACTTGAACTTCGAGCTGTAAACCACCTGTGCTTTTCATACCCGTTTTTCCAACAGCAATCCACAGCTTTCCATCGTTCGTAACGCACGCGTTTATCTTCCCCTGTTCCTCCGCTGTAGCGCCAAACGCTTCGGCAATTCTCTCCGCCATCTTGGCTGACACTCTCAAGGAAAATTTCTCGTACTATTGTTGACTTGTACAATTTGCATGCAAACAACGCGCGGTCAGCGAGAGTACGTTGTAAAAATCTTCACGGCGTATTCGCTCTACTAAACAGTACGTTCGACGTCCTATCGTAGGTGTCTGAATTAGCGCATTGCAGCACAGACTTTCGCAGTACAGTATTTTACCCGTTATTGGGACGCGCACTGTAATGAGCGTTGTGTCAGGAGACGGTGCGATTTTACATAGTGCCCCTCACCCATCGCCTCGATCACCAATCAATACGCGCGAGTGCGACTAAGGTAGCGCGGATCACGGGGGATTATGTGGATGCACATCAAGCCTAATCTACTCGAGAGAAATCATTCGATCGATCGCTTCCGCTGATCCTAGTATTCTCGGTCACTGCTGCGTCGGGTCGACGTCGTAGATCCAGGGGTCGATGGCCCGGCCGTAGCTCAGCAGCTCGCCCTTGGTGAACCAGATGTTGATCTCCTGATGTTGTTCGCGATATTGCACTTCGCCGCGCCCCCGCTCCCTCCTCGGCGTCTCCTCCTCACCCGGTTCGCCTCGTCCGTGGAGTCGCTGCCGTGGATCACGTTCCTGCCCACCTGGACGCTGAAGTCGCCCCGGACGGTGCAGGGCGGGCAGGGCACGGGCACCTTGGGCTCGTGGCCCGGCTGCGAGATGCCCAGGCCGGCGACGAGGGCGCGGCCCTGACGGACCACGTCCGGACCCTCCCAGACCATGGCGACCCGGGGACCGGACGCCATGTGGCGGATGACGTCCTCGAAGAAGGGCTTGTCCCGCAGGTTGCTGTAGTGCTCCTGCGCAGGGAGAGAGGCGGCTCACACGCCCGTGCGTGCGTGCGTGCGTGCGTGCGTGCGTGCGTGCGTGCGTGCGTGCGTGCGTGCGTGCGTCCGTGCGTGCGTGCGTGCGTGCCGACGCCCTCGCCCCACCCTGAGCAGGTCCTCGCGCGAGTGCATGAGCTTGAGGCCGACGAGCTTGTAGCCGCGTCGCTCGAAGCGCTTGATGATCTTGCCGACGATGGCGCGCTGGAGGCCATCCGGCCGGATGCAGATGAACGTGCGCTCGATTCGCGCCACTGGATGCGCCTCGCACTCCATGTCGCTGCGGCTACTACTCGCTCTGCTCAGGTGAACTGGCTCGGCGCTGCAGTCTCTCTGTCCGTATTGCGGTCTCAGCGCGTGCGCTATGTGGGAATCGGGCAGACGAGAGGCGCGCGACAACCACTGGCGCAAGACGAACCAATGACGGCGTCGTTGTAAAACGCCGCGCGACGCGGCGACGACAACACCATTAGGCCCGTGAAAAAAGCCTCCTCAAGATGCGAGAGAGATTGGTTTGTCGGCCGGGCGGAAAATTCTCGCCGGCGGTTTACCGCGGTGGAATGCGGAATGCGGCATTCCACGCACATTTGCCGATGGGCAATGCAAATGTACGGTACTCGCCTACAACATTCGTTTACTAGTCGAAGTTATCGAATTCTGTACTTTGCAGACTTCTCTACTCGTTGAGACACTGTGTAAAGTGTAGGGAAGCGACACAGCATGTGCGTTGACGCAAGTCAAGGTCGTTCGAGCGTATAGTGGACCCAAAACCTGTTTCGCCGCGTCTGACAGATCACAGAGACACGAAGACGAACGACACTCGACCGACTATTCGAATCGCCAATAATCCCTAAGCGCACTGATTAGAACACCGATCACCGCAGATCAATCACAGTCGGGGGGGGGGGGCGGCTATCGCGACGCTGCCATCAGTTGTCCAGCTCGTAGATCCAGGGGTCGACGGTGCGGTTCCACTCGATGAGTTCGTCGTCTTGGAACCACAGCTTGATCTCCTGAACCACGCACGCCGCTTCTTTCAAACCGGTTTCAACCGGAATCGGAGGGAAAGGTTCGCCACAAACCGCGTCGGCCGCGGCCAGCGAGTCGCTGGCGTGGACGAGGTTCCGGCAGACGAGGACGCCGAAGTCGCCGCGGATGGTGCCGGGCGCGCTGGCGAGCGGGTTCGTCGGCCCGGCCATGGAGCGCGCCTGGCGCACCGCGTCCAGGCCCTCCCAGACCATGGCGAGCACGGGCCCGCTGCACATGTACTCGACGAGCGCCGGGTAGAACTTCTGCTCCTTGTGCTCGGCGTAGTGGCTCTGCAGCAGCAGCGGCACAGGGGAAGCTCTCGCTTGCACGGCGGACACACGGACACGAACAACCTCGATGAGCTGCTTGTCGGCGGTGACCATTTTCATGGCGACGAGCTGGTAGCCGCGCCGCTCGAAGCGCTCGAGGATGTCGCCGATCAGACCGCGCTGGACCGCGTCCGGCTTGAGGCAGACGAACGTGCGCTCGCTCTTGCTCATGACTGCCGCTTGCGCTTCTTCTTCTTCTTATTCTTCTTCGCAACCGCCGGTTCGCTATCCCGTTTTCTCCCGCTCAACTTTCTCCGCACTCTGATCTGACGGCGGCGCCGCGCGCCTCAGCCAGCCGGCCGGCGGAGGAGACAACTCAACTGGAACTCTCCCCGACGCCAATTACTTTACACACGGCGCTTTACACAATCGCGCGGACAGGGGCGCGTTTTCGTGGGAGAGGCTGGCGACATCATTGCCGAGTTGCCGACTACTACAAGTCGGCTGGCGCTAATGGAATCGTACGGGAAAAAGTAATGGTACGCAACGTGGAGTAGCGGCACGTAAATACATGTACCGGTAGGTATAGAAGGCATGTATTGTATTTGCATGGCTACTACGCTTTTCACAGACAGCAACTACGACGGCATGCGGAACAAGACACGTATATAGCAGCGTCGTCACACTCAACTTGGGAGCGCGGTCAAAACTGCACAGACAGAACCCTCCAAACCCACTCCGAGCTACTACACACCGGTTTCGAATCCTACAAAAGAAACCGGTATTTCAGGAAGCGACACAGCAAGCGAAGACCCATTTCAACCCAGCTGGTGCGACCTACGAGGAGCCTACAAGAACATAAACGGAGGCTTAGTGACAAACCCAACTCACAGGCCAGCGTCGTCTCGCCACGTGTTGGTACCTATCATAGCTTAGCCTTTGAAAGGACGCTAACAGTGTAGTTCATACTGGCGATTCCTGGTGCGCTGTCGACTGTAATTCCTTCGGATCATTGGCGGACGATTCGGTGTTGTCATTGGCGGTCTCCTCCTCTTCGTCGTCGTCGTCGATGTCCACCTTGCGACAGCACAGACCGAAGAGCGCGTCGCACAGCATCATCGAGTGGAGCGGCCGGGGCAGAAACTCCCACGTTTGCAGCGATGACGGCAGCCAGTGGGGACACTTGACCTGAACGAGCGCCACGGGGCTATTGAGCAGGCCCGCACGCACAGGCAGGCAGGCAGGCACGCACGCACAGACGGGCAGGCTGGCACGCACGCACGCACGGGCAGGCACGCACGCACGTCCTGGCAGGCACGCACTCACACACAGGCAGGCAGGCAGGCAGGCACGCAGGCACGCACGCACAGGCAAGCAGGCAGGCAGGCAGGCAGGCACGCACGCACAGGCAAGCAGGCAGGCACGCGCACGCACGGGCACGCAGACCTGCATGACGTTGATGGCAGCGACGAGGGCGCATGCTAGGACGAGGGCCCCGCCGCAGACGAAGAAGACGACGCGACCGAGCAGCGAGAGGCCGAAGAAGATCAGGGGCAGACAGACGAACAGCACCACCAGGTAGAGGATGGCGAACCAGCGGTGCTGAAGAAGGGACATTCAGAGAGTCAGTGCAGCAACAAACGCCAAGATGGTGGGTGAATCAAAAAGATTTGTGGTGGTCATGACCCGTTCGAACTACACTGATTGTTTGCGGCCTTGCGGCTGTGTGGAGGCGTCGAAAGAATTGATTTGAGAGCTTGAGGAAGCCCCTCGATTTGATGAATTCATCAAGAACCGAACGCAGAACAGTGCGGGCAAGAGACCGATTCTCTACCACTCGGCCATACCCATACATACACGGCCGGGTGGAGATGCCAAAATAGTGCTCTCAGTGGCACCAATTTCACATCTGGGCGTCACTGTAGGGCACGCAAGTGTTCGCCGGCGCCACTTGTGTATATGTACCTTCGCGGTCTTTCGGCCCAACATTTTGGCCATTCCAACGGGCACGTGACGCATCGGGGGAATGGGATAGAAGATGAGAATTCCAGAAATGTTGAAGAACAGGTGGATCAGCGCGATTTGAAGCGTGCTGAACGAAACGTGCGTACTTTAGTCACCCACCTAAAGGAGGGAGCAGACACGAATAGGGGTTTGTGCAACAGAAAGGGCAGGGGAGGGAGGGGACTGATCATTTGGGTGGGGGGGGGGGCTGTTGTCGTTGTTGGATTAGGAGCAACGCTAGGAGGCCGTCAATTGCCCATATAGCATACTGTACCCATATCCATGACGCCTTGCCGTCTAGGGCTGCGCAATTAGCCAAGAAAGGGAAGTCCTCGGTCTAGTGGGTCCATCAAGAATCGAACCCAGGACCTTGAGCGCAAGAGGGCACTAGCGGATCCAAAGGGGGGGGCGGGGGGGCATGCCCCCACCTGTCGTGGTCGGCAAAGGGGGGCAGGGGGGGCAGGCGTTGGGGGCAGAGAAGGGGCTGGGGGCAGTGGTTCCGGGCAGAGAACGTCGCGGGGGCAGGCAAAGGGGCAGAAGGGGCCAAGACGAGAGGGAAGAGGGACAAATCGGGCTAATATTGGCCTATTTCCCATGGATTTACGCACTCATAACCTGAAAATGTTTGCCTGCGGCGCTGTAGTGTATGGACGACTGCGTTTGGACTAAGGTTTTGGTTCTATATATTGTGCTTCAGCTCGCCCTTCCAAAATAAAGATGCACGTAAAGGGGGGCAAGAGATGCAAGCTGACCTAATGTGACTGTTTTGCCCAACAAAATAATGTTCATGTAGGTTGGGAAACCCAAATTTTCGCCTGCGGCGCGCACTTTTGTGCATACTTTTGGCCCCAACTAATGCTAAATTCCTTGAAATTCTAAGGAATGCGGCAGCTAAGATTGAAAATTTTCGCCTGCGGCGCGATTTTATAAATTCGAACAAAATGTCTCACGTGTTCAACTAAAAACAACCTAAAGAACCGCAAAAATACAAATTGTGTGTTTGTACCACCACAGCCTGTTTTAGGTGTTAAAAAACATGCGAAAAAGTGGGCTGCGGCGCCAAACGCGTGAAATCTAGCTCTCCAATTTAAATTTAAGCCGAAAAAAAATTTTGAGCTTGCCCCCCCCTGTCAAAAAATCCTGGATCCGCCAGTGCAAGAGGGCGATTCTTTATCACTAGGCCATTCGCTGCCACGGTGAAGGGGGGGGGTATCCTGGAAATCAGTTTCACTTCAGGCATCAGCCTGAGCAAAGCAGAAAACCTGTAAACCGCACTGTAACCTGTTGCGTATTTACGTATCAACACCTTCCTCTACCCTTAGCGATTTATTTTTATTTAGCTTATTAGACGTTCCTTGAAGAACAATATACACCGCATGGAGCGTCAATTCTGGCAGTCACGGAGGGGGGGGGGGGGCGGGTTCGGGAGGTGCTTTGGCACACTGGGGCTTGATAGACGTCTAGCGGGGTGGGTCAACATCCCTTCTGGGGAGGGGGTAGGTACCATAAACCAGAAAATTAGCCACAGGTGCTTAATTGTTTTGTTCTGGCCGTAGAAGAGGGGGCTAATAAACTGAAAGGTCCCCTTAAAGGAGGCTCATTGTGAGGGGGGGGGAGGGAGGGGGTGCTTAAAAAATGAGGAGGCGGCCAATCACAGGTTTCCGGAAAGCGGTGTCCCCGTCCCCCCCCTCCCCCCCCCCCAAACTCAGTGTGAGACTCGCAAGTATCACTTACTTACATGGGCCTATAGAGCACGTGTACACGCGTGCCGCGGCGGCCCTCACTCGTGCAGGCGACTGGACTTGACGGAGAGCGCGGCGAGGATGCCCGTCGCCGTGGTGCCGATGTTGGCGCCCAGTGTCAGGGGGTACATGCGGTGCAGCTTGAGAACTCCCACGCCCACCAAGGGCGTCAGCGCCGACGTGAACACCGACGAAGATTGGACCTGCAGGCGTGGTCGATGGAACAAAGCCTCCCATATTGCCATCCCCTCCCACCCCTCCCAGTGGCCCGGCTGCGGCAAGGAGAAAACAATATAGTTACTCCCCAGCGAGAAAGACACCCCTCCAGAAAAGAGAAGAAAGAGGTGAAGAAATAGATTTGTGTCCACGCTTGTTCCGAGACAAGGACAGAGGGCAGGGAGAAGGGCCTGTGCCACACGGTGCGGTGTCTTTAATTCCCTCCCTGTGCGTGCACTCACCAAGATGGTGAGTACGCAGCCGACGAGAATGGCGAGGTAGCCGGTGAAGTGCCTGGCCCAGCCGGGCAGTTCGCCATTGACGAACTTGTCCAGCACCTTGGTGATGTGGCCCCTCAGGAGGACGTGCAGCGTCTTGACCATGCCCACGAGGCAGACGACCAGCAGCACCAGTGAGAACACGAGCACGATGGTGCCGATCAGCGCGTCCGACGTATCGACCCCGGAGAAGAAGTGCCAGTTCTTGTCTGGAGAAGAACGGGTTCGGTACGTATGCAGATGCAGTGCGCCAACGCACGCACGCACGCACGCACCGGCACGCGCCGGCACGGCCGCACGCACAGACACGCCTGCACGCGCCGGCACGCGCGCACGCACCGGCACGCGCACGCACCGGCACGCGCGCACGCAACGGCACGCGTGCACCCTGGCACGCGTGCACGCACCGGCACGCGCGCACGCACGCCCGCACCAGCACGCACGCACACGGACTAATGCCAGTCAAAGGAGGGTTCTTTCGGACGCACCAAAGAATCCGCAGTCGCCACACTTGCGCTTGACGAGCGAGCGGTGCAGGGCGGTGGCGTTGGCCGCGTCGAGGGGGTCGATGAATTTCTTGTGGATCTGCAACGTTCTGAATTGCTAGCATGTGTACGTGTGCTTGTGAACTCGCCCAATCAATCGCCAGTGACTGTGTACCACAGGCACATTGCGTGCGCTGTATGGCGGCTCCAAGAAGACCGAGTTTTTGTTCAAGTACACTGTACAGTGAATAGGTATGCAGTGCAGTGCAAGCACGCGTATACAGTACCTGTATGATTTTCTTCTGCAGCGGGCCTGTGAGACCTTTGAGTAGCTTGGGACTGTACTTGCCCTCCTCGATGTGTATGTCTTTCACCATGAAGCCAGTGATGAACTTCAGGTAGCCTAAAGTGCTGACAGTACGTACAGGTATCAAGTCTACAGAGTCTTGACTTTTTTTCATTTTGTGTGTGTGTGTGTTCGTTCTTACTAATATATTTGGTCAGGTCTTATTCGATAGCATGTCGTTTTAAATTTAAATCCAAATTGATTTGTACACGCCACGCCTTCCCCAATGCGACATGGTGTCGAAGAGGGAGCCCTCCAACAGTGCATTCAGACACCTTTGTATGGCGCATGCACACAGTGTATGCAAAATACCAACATTCACCAGCAAAAATATCCCCCAAAAAAAAAACACAGCCCAACGAGTCCACCCACCCGTGGCCATCTCCAGCGGCAGTAGCATGAGCGCCGTGAGACAGTTGAAGACGTCGTGGACGGTGGCGCCCGCGAAGGCGCGTCGAAACTCGCGTCGGTCGGCGGAGTGCGCGAGCGAGACGATCGTGTTGGTCACGGACGTGCCCACGTTGGCGCCCATCACCATCGGCGTCGCGTCGCGGACCAGCAGCACTGCAAAGCGTATATACCGTAAATCCTCGAATTGTGCCCCCGGAGGCACTTGTACCTTCAACATTGCCGTACCCCGGGGGGGGCACTATTGGAGGGGGGGGGGGCTCTATTGGAAAATTTACCGAAAGGATGTGCGGAAAGGCGCGTACGAAAAGTACTGTAAGTCTTCAATAGAGGACCACCCTTCGCTCACCCTCAATAGTGTCCCAAGATAAGGAATGGTTGAAATAGTGCTGTGCAGGGGCACAACAATTGAAAGACTTACTGTAGGTGCCCGTATGCTGTAGTGCTGCGTGCGTCTGCCCATCTAAGAGCCCCCCCCCCCAGACGGCATGAGAAATGGGAAGCATTCCGTCCGCTTGCTTTAGGTTATTTTTTACTGTGGGGTGCCGAATTATACACCTCTCTGAGCCAATCAATCGTAAAAAGCGAGCTACATGTTTGTATGATCGCGCTGAGAGATCCTAACCACACTCCCCGCGCAATCCCTTCCCCGCTTTGCAGGAACGAAAGAGTAACAGCCAGCAGCAGGCTGCGCGAACCTCTGCTGGCGACGAGGCCGACGATAATGGAGGTGGTGGTGGAGGAGCTCTGGAAGATGACCGTCGCCAACACGCCGATCATGAGCTGAGCCACAGGGTTGCCCAAGATCTCGTTGTTCGTGATGAACTGGCCTGCAGCGTGCAACGCGCTGTGCCTCTATGCGACTACTAATACTGCTACTACATAATGTATTGTAGTGACTGCTGTCGGCTGCGTAGGTATCTGGGGCAAGGGTGCACTCCCAAGAATATCGGAGTAGAATCATTTGATTCAAGAAAGGAGTACATTTCTCAGTTGGGTTGGACGCGGGCGATTCCCAGCCACAAAATTATGGTACTTCACGCCCCAAACACCCGAAACTCAGACCAAACCCTGGAGGTCAATCTGTGGCCCGAGCTTCGTGCAAGTACAACTGAGATTTACATTAAGCATGTCACCAACTTGCATAACGCAACAATTGGTGTAAAACTGGTATTCATTTGACCAATTTGAAATCCTGCCAGCTTTGAAGGTCGGTTCTCGGATGAACAGCGGCTGCCATGTGTGTGTGTACGTGTACAGCAGACTATCGTACCGTAAATCCTCCAATAGTGCCCGTAGTAAGGCCAGGTTGAAACTGGAGAGCCGCAGGCACTATAGTGCCTGCGGCTCTCTAGTGGAGCATTTACAGTACGATAGTCTGTTGTAGACGTACACACACACACACACACACACACACACACACACACACACACACACACACACACACACACACACACACACACACACACACACACGCACGCATGCACACACGCACGCATGCACGCACGCACGCACGCACGCACGCACACACACACACACACACACACACACACACACACACACACACACGACAGCCGCTGTTCATCCGAGAAAGGACTTTCAGAGCTGGTGGGATTTCAAATTGGTGCGTTGTTTTTCTTCACGCACCGGCGGTCTTGCCGCCGATGAGCTGGAAGCCGGTGCCCATGAGGCCCAGCGAGCAGACGAAGAAGTAGAGCAGCACCGGCAGCAGGATCAGCAACAGCGCGTTCTTAAGCGCCACCACGCCGTGCGACGACGCGGGTTCGACCACCACCACGGTGGCGCCTGCGCAGTTTTTTTTTTTCGCTTCGCAGCTCCAACGCGAACTGCTACGCTAGGAGCGATTTTAAAAGAGGGGGTTACGGTAGGTGGGTTACCTGTCGCCACGGTCATGGAACTCCGGCGCCACACGCAAAGCACAAGCTAGTGCTCGCAGCTAGCGGCGTGGACTGTGTAAGCTGACGATCAATGCTAACATTCTCCAGTCCGGCTATTGCAGTGGATGCTTGTTCGTGAAGGAGGGGATCGGAAGCGCTGACATCACAACTGGCCAATCAGCGCGCGCGGCGCACGTGCGCGCGCCGACTCGGTTCGATTCTTACAGCGGCGTCGCGAATTCCCCGCCGGAGCAACCTTGAGCATAGCCGCACTGCTTTCTCTCGCAACGTACAATAGTACGCAGCTTTCAGTGCGAATCGAAGCCACGCAAGGCAAACTATCGTCTGCGAAATGCTTGCCGCTTTTTTTTATTGAACTAGCCGCATGTGCCAAGCCAAGCTAGCAATAAATAAACTGCAACAGCTCATTACGGCGTTCGTTTGCTGCTGCACTGGCGACGCTCGGCCGGCTAGTGGTCGGGTGACGCAAAGCTACGCAACTACGTAGCTGCCGTTCTAACTACATACGGTGCGCAGTCTATGTAGCCAGCACTACATGTACCGCAGGCACCACCAGCAGTTTCCGAGTCACGCACCGGCCTCCACGGTCTTGGCCACGCGCTGCTGCGGTTCGTCGGCTGCGGGCGCCACTTTTCCCTGGCGAGCCATCATTTTGTCGGATCGCTTGCCGTCTGAGGACGTGCGGAGAAGGGCGGGGGCAGGGGAGCGCAGGGCGGGAGCGCGTCCCTGACGTCACGACGCGCCAATGGGCGCGCGCGCGCGCGCGTGCGTGCCGCTGTTGGCGGACAAGTTTCGGCGCGATCCGACGCCGACGACGAAGAGTCTTGATGCGCGATCAAGCGAGGCGGCCGCGACGCTCGCGCCGGCGCTTCGCATTCGCGGGGCGTCGCGGCAAATTTGTCAAGTTTGTCCCGGAGTTTTCCATCGCGATCACTTCTTCCCTGGGACCCAACAACAAGACAGACTGACACCGGTCATCTGACTACAACGAAAAGAATGCCACGAAGCAAAAGCGAGTACAGTCAGAGGCCTAAGGCACAACTGTCACAACCGAAAAAGCAGAACGCAGTATCTGCCTCCGCGTTCATACTGTGCATTTCATATTGCGACGAGGTCCGAACCCCTCTCCATTAAAACCTCGTACCGAACAAAAATAGGTACGCAAAAAAATACAGTTTGACAATGAACATACTCAGCTTAATTGACTGCCGCTGTGTGAAAACTTTGCACTCAGCACCCACACGCCACCTGCGTAAAAGTGTCTCAAGCGCGTGCGTGCGCGCTTGCGTGTGTGTATGCGTGCGTGCGTGTGTGTGCGCGCGCACAGTTCCATTAACACAAGTACAAACTAGCCATAGCGGGCACATTTCTCCTAGCCAAAACATGAATGCGTCTGCCTAACTAAAACGTCATTCTGTCTGTGCAATCGCCATCCGCTGCTTCTGCTTTGCGTACAGCTTTTCAAAGCGCTTCAAAAACAGCTCCACTTCGGGCGCTTCCATGCCTGCGCGAATTGCCCAGTGTTATGGCGATTTTGTTTTATGGCGTGGGCCAATTTCCGCAACCCCTCCAGTGCGCCCTTCTATCAATAACCCCTTGCGGGCATGCCTGTAACCGGGGGTCTGGAAAAGTGGAGGGGGGGGGGTGTACTACATGGCCAAATTCCGGGGGGCAGGTCTGGAGCAAAAAAAATGGGGGGGGTAGCTGGCCATTTTTTGAGTGATACTTTGGTCACAAACGGGTATAAATTGAGTCTAAACAGTGTCATTTGGCTGTTTCATGGTTATATAACACTGAAAAGCACTGAAATACACATTTATCGTTTTAGACTGGGTGAATTGGGAAAATTCTGGGGTGGGGCTAACGCCCAGCTACAGGTATGCGGGAGACCCCCCCCCCCCCCGACTATGGTTAGCTCGCGATGCCCACAAGAAAAGTAGAACTAGAAAATGTCGCCTCGTACCGAGAGCGCATGCGACATTGAGATAACTGTGAGGGAAGCGGTCGTGATGACTCATCCAGCCTTCAAAGTCGACGCCTTCCACCGTCTGGCGTTGACCCGCGATCACGACGCTGCAACAGGGCACAGGGTCTCTGGGTGATTTTTCCACCACACCCCTGTATTAGAATCTACACCCTCCCCCCCCTCACTGAGAAGAGCTGTTGTTGGAGAGCGCTGCGTTCTGGAAGGGGGCTTTCACTCGGCTATTATTTCGGCGTGTGGGAGCATAGGTGTAACCGGGAATTGGACCTGGGGGGGGGAGGGTTCGGGCACTTTCTGGGGGGGGGGGTGGTGGGTGGGGTGAAAATCTGGAGGAGGGGGGGGGGGGTCTGGGCAGAAAAAAATGGGCAATTTTTGGTCTATTTTTAGTCAAAAATACATTGTAAAAGCCTGAAAATAGGTACTTTTTAGCCGAAATACACTGTAAATTACGCAAACTAGACACTTTTGGGTCGATTCTTGCTCAAAAAGACTGTACAAAGTGCATTTATTTAGCAATATAGTATGTAGTAGAAAGTTTTCAAAAAGTCTGGGGGGGGGGGGTTGGTTGGGTGGGGTTTCGCACGAACCTGGGGGGAGGGTTGGGGGGGGGGGGGGGGTGGGTAGGGTCAAAACCAGAAAGTGGGGGGGGGAGGTAAACCCCCCCCCCCAACCCCCCCCCCCCCTCCAGTTACAGGTATGTGTGGGAGGGAGGAGAACAAACCAGGGGGAAGGGCGTGTCAAGAACTTCATTTTTTGAGATGTCGAAATAGGGGACGGGACGGATATTCATTAGGGGAGGGGGGAGAGGTGAATATCTGATGTGGAAGGCAAGATGACACTTGTACGACCACGCGTACGCGATTGGGGGAGTCTCTAAATAGCAGCCAACCTCAAAATTTAAAATTTGGAAAGCAAGGGGGGAGTTAAAAACATATCTTCCATCCCCCCCCTCCGATTTCCGAGCGGGGATCAGGTGCGGGGGGATGAACAATAGGATGGATGGAAAAACGGCACGCACGCACGCACGCATGCGCGTACGGTAAAATACCGTACCGAGCGCCACTGCAGCGGTCGGCAAAGAGCGAAGCGCCCAGCCGAGTCAGCGACTTGCGGGGTGTCGCGTTATCGACGCGCAATTCGCTTCCTTGCAGCGCCGTGAGCGACAGCGCTGTCATAGCAAAAGCGCAACTTCTAGCAACTCGACTTTTAAAAGGTTTTAAAACTAACAGACAGACAGGTTTTAACGGACACTTTAAAATATGTGCAGGGGCTGTGGCATACGGCCAATCTTCGGCGACTGTTTGCCTTCTAGAGCCATGCATAATGGCGTGTGTGTCTGTTGTTACAGGAGTTAACCACGTAAGAGAAATTAAAAAAAAATCACCCATGGAGATCTGATTCTTGCGCGTGTCCAGCAGCCGTTCACCCAGCCGCTCAGCCAGCAGTTTCAATTTCTCTCGAAATTCTTCGAATAATTCCTTGCGCTGCGAGAGCAGCCGAGCGTAGCCACTGGCACCCAGGTATAAAAGGGTTTGACACACGTCCACAGTGGGCGCAAGACTAGCCCTTCCTAAACGGACCATTTCTAAATGAACACTAAACGATCAAATGTTGTTGGATTAGGGGCAACGCTAGGAGGCCGTCAATGGCCTACATGGCATACCCTTCTCCATGACGCCTTCCCGTCTATAGCCGGATAAATAGCCAAAGACCTTCGGAAGAACGCCATCTGTAATCTGGGGAGGCGAGTGTCGAAGTACTTCATCAACAACAAGTGCTAGTTTACGAACAGATAAATACCAATTGAAGTATTTTATACGCCAATTCAGCGTCAATACCGAGTTCATCGATTAGGAAAACACTTTTTTGAGCGTGTACAATTGAGCTTGCGCGACTAAAGAAATTTCTGCAAAGATTTCAGTGTTACTCATTCGGTTCTCCTCACAAATCCGTACCGGCGTAGTGGCGCGAAATCCCGGAAATAATCTCGGGATCGAACCCTGCAATAATCGCCCCACCCACGGGCACTGCAAAATTCTTGTCGGTCGACTGAACGAACGCGTCCACGCGTCCCGATTTCGAGCCCTTAAAAGTGCAAAAAAAATTTAAAATACAAAAAAAATGAATAACTGACAAATTCATTCTTAATGAAAGCAGCGGCGCACAGTACAACGCACGCATCAACAAGGGTTGGGCCGCACGCACCGTCACGCACGCACGCACCGGCACGCACGAACGCACTGGCACGCACACACGCACGCAGGAACGCACTGGCACGCGCACACGAACGCACTGGCACACACACACACGCACACACGAACGCACTGGCACGCACACACGCACACACGAACGCACTGGTACGCACACACGCACACACGAACGCACTGGCACGCACACACACACACACAAACGCACTGGCACACACAGACACGCACGCACAAACGCACTGGGACACACACACACGCACGACCAAACGCACTGGCACGCACACACCGCACGAACGCACCGACACGCACACACGCACGCACTGTCACGCGCACACGCACGCACGAACGCACCGGCACGCACGCACGCACACACGTACACTAGACTATAGGGTGCGTGCGTGCGTGCCTGCTCAATGAGATGACAGCAGCGCGTCGACTGCAGTCCATAGGCGTTGTTCACCAAGTGACAGACACCGTACTCCTTACAGAGTTTCGCCACTGATTCCACGCTGAATTGTCAAATTTTTCTTTTGAAAATTTGATCGCAAAATTAAAAATTCGACTCGTCGGGCGCGCGCGGCGCGAAGCAGCTCGTCGTCGTCATGACGGCGACAATTTCCCCATTAAATCGCTCCAAATTGCGCCGAATTTCCGCCAAATCCGTGTGAATCTCGTCGCCCACCAATCGGCCTTGGACAACGAGAGGTGTCAAGCCTAAAGTGTCGAATGAATAAATTATTAAAATAATCACCCACTACCAACAGTTCAAGGGTCAAAATAATGCAAAATAGTGGTCAGGTCAGGCATCACAGATATATCGAAGAAAGCTCTAACCCTTACTCCTCGCCGGATCATGAGGTCATCATACCTGTAACTTGGGGGGGGGGGGGGTTTGGGGGCCCCCTATTTTTCCAACCCCCCCCCCCCCCCCGATCGCCCCTCCGAATCTGCCCTAAGGATTTCCCAGCAAAGAAAAGTGCCATTTACCCCCCCCACTCTGCCAGACCCGGTTACTACAGGTATGTCATGAGGAGGGGGTGGGGGGTGTTGAGAGCGAAAAAAGTTAAGTGGGTTGATAGGGCGTGCGTGCGTGCGTGCGTGGGCGCGCGCGCGCTGAGTGGGAGTGCGCACAGGCGCCGGTGATGGACTTGAGACAGGACTTCTGGTCGATTCTGCTCCAAAGTACGTACTTTCCGCTGGGATTCTTCGCCCCCTTGAAGTACAACAGACACAGCATCAGCGCCATCCCTGTGGCCATGGGCACCAGAAAGCAACTGCGACACGAATTGACGCCTAAAAGGTGACCAATCAAGACACAACTGTGACCAAGCCAACTAGCCAAGATAGCCTATACCCTGTCATCTCCATGACGCCTTCCCGTCTAGAGCCGCAGAATGAGCCAAAGACATTCGGAAGAACGCCATCTGGAGTCTAGGGCAGGAACATCGCGAGAAAATCCACTGACAGGGAAATCCTTGTTAGTGGCTCCATCGAGAATCGAACCTGTGACCGTGCCGGCGCAAGAGGCCGATTCTCTACCACTATGCCATCATCCGCTGCCCCCCCCCCCACTCAGCCTGACGTATGCGCGATGGCTAAATTGATGACAAACCGCAAAGACGGATAGCATCCGCCAGTAAATCGTTGGTCAGTCGGTTGAGCAGCGTTGACCCAGCTGCTTTTGGTTGCGCCGCCGTTACGTCGCCTGACCTAAAAAAATCACCAACAAAATCAAAAAAAGGCCAAGCAAGTCGTTCTTGTTGTGTCGCCGCAGCCAACCACCACACTAGGCAAAGACTAAACTCACTCACTCGTCTACTAGTGTCAATAGTCAGAACAGACTGTTCACACTTCAATATGTACCACCTCCACGACTTTTAGGTACAAAATCGAATAGGGGGAGGGGGCGCTAAAACAACCTGCCAATGCCATGAGCGAAGTGTCTGTGTCTGGCCCTGACAAGGGGACACAGCACGCGACCTTCGCGTTCGCCCACACCCGCCTAAATGCTTAGAGAATTTCCAAAATAAAATAAAATCGAAAGTTCTCAACCGAACCGAACCTGGCTGCCGAAATTATTCGAATCCATGGACGATAACTGTAAAAAGAACCTCTCGATATTGAGCTCCGACCAGCCTTTGGCGGGCAGTTTGCCCTGAATACAGGCATATTCACGATCTTAGGTTATAAAATTAATTAATTAAAAATATAAAAACCTGTTTCAAAAGAATTCGAACATTATTCTGAAATTCTTTATCGCTTTCCGCCGCTTGTTGTGCGTAGGAAGCACCGGTCCGACTACTGCACAGCTCATAAAAATCCATTGGTGGATAGGCTTTCCCCTAATAGATAGAGCGTTCCCCTAATGCGCGCAGATTTAAATACCTACGTTTCCGCCGCTAGCTAGCTCTAACAATCTAGCTCTGACAACAAACTTCGACACACTCCCAGTAGTACAACTGTAATTCAAACAATACATACAATTTAATTTTGCTACTAATTACAGTTGTTTAAAAGTCTAAAGGCTGCGGTGAAACTCTGCTGCACACGTTACCGCACGACAACATAAACAACACTAGCACAAACACAGCACCACAACGCTACATCACCGTGACGACAACGACATGCCCGCAGAGACTTCACATGTAATCACCTGGGCGCGTTCGCGTTTACAGTAAAAAAAGAACTGATCATGGTCGTGATCAAGCAGGTTCGTCGGGTAGTCGTCGTCTGACGAGAAGCGGCCGGTGTCCGTAGCCGGGCGGACCGAAGGCGAGCCGTCCCGAGACGAGCAGTCGACGCTGCCACCGCCCGACTTTCGGCTTCTGGGCTGGATCAGTTGCTGGAGACCGCTGAGTTGCGAGAGTGCGGGAGGGGTCTGGCGGCGCTACTCGGCTGCTGGCGCGCTCGTGACGACCGACTGGCAGAACGGGGGCGCCGACCGGGACAACCACGGCCTGCCGACCGTGCCTTTCAAACTGCCGTGCCGACCGTGCCTTTCAAACCGCCGTCGTCCGTTGCGTCACGTTGCGTGTGGCGGTGGCGTCGACACGCTGCGCGTTGACGAGTGACGACGAGCCGCCTACGTGTGTTACTGGGCCGCCTGCCGTGTCGGCGGGTCTTGTCGACGCCGCCGTGCCGACGGAGTCGTCCAGTCCGGCACGGTCTGTTGGCCAGAAGACGGAGAGCTGCGACAGCGCGCCCCGACCGAGTTGACGACGACGAGACGACGGTTGACGAAGAGTCGCCAGCGATGAACGCGCGCGCCGACGCGTTGCTCGGTTGCCTAGCGTGTCGGCAGTTGTCGTACGGTATCGCACACTTGTTGGCGACGACTTACGCTGCAGACGAAGGCCCAGACGCGGTCGACAGGTCTCGCCCGCCCGGTGGCTGTTGACGTCGAGTCGACAACGATGCACACGGGCGCCGCCGCGTTGCTCGGCCGCCCCGCTGGTCGGCGGACCTTCTCAATGGTGCCGAAGGAGTCGCCAGAGTCTGGCTAGACGACAGGAGACACGCGGCGGCGGCGAAGCGCGCTGTCGACGGAGGGCGGAACGCTGTTGACGAGCCGCTATTGACGACGAGGCGAGTCGCCAGCGATGCAGGCGCGCACCGACGCGTTCCGCGGCTGGATAGCGTTTCGGCTGTATCAAGGCACCTCACACTTGTTTGTTGGCGACGACTTACGCTGCAGACGAATGCCCTGACGCTGTCGACATGTCGTGGCTGTTGACGGCGTGTCGACAGCGCGCTGCTGCGTTGCGCGGCCCCGCCAGTCGCAGGGACTTCTTGACGCTGCCGACGGAGGTGTCCGGCAGAGTCTGGTTAGACGACACGAGACAGGAGGCAGACGACAGCGACGACACTAGCTGTCGACGGAGGGCGGGACGCTGTTGACGAGCCGCTATCGCTGCACGGCCGCACCGACGCCTTACTCGGCCGGCCGGCGGGTCGGTGGTCCTTGTCGACTTTGCTGACGGAGTCGTGCGGCAATGGCTGGCGGCCGCCGGAAGACGAACAGACGGCAGCGGCCATAATCGCTGACAACGGAGAACGACAAAGAAAATTACAAACAAGAAATTTAAATTGGCGCCTACAGTATCTCCGCTATTTTCTACAGTATCTCCGCTATTTTCTACAGTATCTCCGGTATTTTCTACAGTATTTTAGGGGAACGTCACGACACGAATCCATTGATTTAACCGTTTGAGCCAAAAGCATGACGTTTTGCAATTGTTCGATACAGTACTGAAATGTGGGGTGGGGCTACTCTACGGAACGGAAACGGAATGAAATCTACGGAACGGCGCGGAGTGGGTGGAGGCGGAGGCGGTGCGCTATCTAGGCTAATAGCACTCTGAGCCCCCTAACCTCCCAACACCCGTTCTGCGTGTTTTTATAAAAAGTTCAGCACATCATCGCGCATCACAAAACAGTGGCGAGTAAATGGTGGCAGCGTTTTCAGTGTACCTCTAGAATATATTTCTGCTGCACGTTCAAGTGTGAAAATGTGCGCAACTCAAAGGAGATGCGTGTGCGTGCGTGCATCTGTGTATGCATGGTGGGTGTGTGTGCGTCCGCGTGGGTGGGTGGGTGGTTGCGTGCACGCGTCATGCGTGTGCGCGTGCGCGCAGGTTCGCGCGTACAGGTGCGTGCGCGTGTGCGCGCGTGCGGGTGCGCGCGTGCAGGTGCGTGCGCGCGTGCGCGCGTGCAGGTGCGTGCGCGCGTGCAGGTGCGAGCATACAGGTGCGTGCGCGAGCAGGTGCGCGCGTGAAGGCGCGTGCGTGCGCGCGCGCGTGCAGGTGCGCGCATGCCTAAGCCTAAGCCTAAGCCTAGCCTAAGCCTAAGCGAGCCAGCCGACTATGTGCCGCCACTCAAAACACTGCCGCTAGTTATCCACACTGCGTTGTGCCACACTGCGCTGTGCTGCACTTTTCATTAAAAAGTGCGCGACTGGGGGTTGGGGGTTTGGGGGGCTCAGAATGCAGCAGGCCGCTATCTAGATGGTAGCGGCGCCTTCGCCCGCCCATTCCGTTCCGTCCGCCGCCCATTCCGTTCCGTTCTGCCTCCATTTACTAAGCAAGTGGATTTGCGAGCATACCTGTAACTGGGGGGGGGGGGTTGGGGGGGGGGGGGGGGTTTCCCTCCCCCCACTTGCTGGTTTTGACCCTACCCACGCCCCCCCAACCCCCCCCCCCAGAAATTTGAAACTGAAAATGGTAATGTGTTTTGTATGGTGCTTTTGAGCAAAAATCGCCCAAAAAGTACCTATATTGGGTTATTTACAGTGTATTTTGACTAAAAAGTGCCTATTTTAGGCTTTTTACAGTGTATTTTTGACTAAAAATCAACCAAAAAGTGCCTATTTTTTTCCTTCCCAGACCCCCCTCCTCCAGATTTTCCACCCCCCCCCCCCCCCCCCCCCCCCCAGAAAGTGCCCGAACCCTCCCCCCCAGGTCCAATTCCCGGTTACAGGTATGTTTGCGAGTAGTAGCCTGGGGAGGGGAGTTCGAATTCCGTCCCAGATTTGCACGCGCACGAATACAAGATAGTATTTTTTTTTGTCAAACGCTGCTGAAAGTCTGCTTACCCATTGCAGTCGTCGTAGTGCCACTTCGATGACACGGTGGGCGTGGTGGTTGTGTACTTCTCACCGCATGGCGAGGGAAATCCATTCACCTCGTTTCGGATTGCGTTCTCCATGCTGTCTGCTGACTATCTGCAATGCTACTGGGTCCGATAACTTTGTTCACTACTCGAAAGGAATGCGTCTACGAAAGGAATAGGTAGCTCAAAAAGCTTAGTGTTAAATGAGAACTGCTGGAACGTGCAATGTTTTGAGCGATTGGGGCAGGATTCTTCACTGCAAATTGACGAGCGAATGCAGCGGAACGCATAGCCCAGATACTCGTTGATCAGTTGGTCCTCTTTGGCAAAAATTGCACTTTGCTGGATGGCTCTGACGCTTGGCTGTGACCACAGCCACCTGACGCACTTGCATAATGGGGTGGGGCTCCACTTGCTTAGTAAAGGGAGGCAGAACGGAACGGAATGGACGGGGAAGGCGCCGCTACCATCTAGATAGCGCGCTGCCTCCGCCTCCACCCACTCCGCGCCGTTCCGTAGATTCCATTCCGTTCCGTAGTTTCCGTTCCGTAGAGTAACTCCACCCGAAATGGGTAGTTTCACGCACTCCGCTTGTGTACAGCGGCAAACAAAAACGCGATTCGATGCGTAACGGAGTTTTTGTCGTGTCGTGACGTGACGTTGTCCTAATATGCAAATATTTTACGGTAGAAAATAGCGAACATACTGTAGAAAATAGCGAACATACTGTAGGCGTAAATTTGAATTGTTTATACGTTTTCTAATTATCCTCTTGTCGATCGCGGCACGTCGCGGCACATTGTCGAACGGCAGAGCAACGTTTTTGTGCGCGTGTGCGTCACTGGCAGCGATTCGTCGACAGTAGCACGCCTGCCAGGTGCGAATCCTGTACGGTGCGAACAACATCGCCTCCTGTACGTCTCGCATCTCATGGTGCGTCGTCGTCGGTGTCGGTGCTCATCGTCATCGGCGCGTGAACAGCGAACGACTTCTCCAACCACGGTTACGTGGCGCTGTACGAGGCTTCGAGCGCCGCCATCCTCAGCAACTACCTCGTCTATTCTATAAGATCATGGAGTAGGCCGTTCCGGTGCCTCGCACTCGGCGCTGGCGAGTGGCGGCGCTTGCCTCGCTCGCAGGCGCGCCGCGCCACCGAGCGTGACGACGCCGACCAGACCTGTAACTGGGTCTGGAAGAGTGGGGGGGGGGGGAGTAAATGGCCGAATTCTGGGAGTGGGTGTCTCTGGAGCAAAAAGTGGGGTCGGGGTAGCTGGCCATTTCTTGAGTTACCACTGGTACTTTTGGTCAAAAATGGGTATAAATAGGGTCTAAACAATGTCATTCGATACCTAGCTCGCCCTTGAGCGACTTCTTCTCGAATGACGTTGTCACGCCGGCACGCCAGGCCGACCCTGTCGCGCAGCTCAGCAGCGCACGCAGTCGACGCGCGCGCCTGCTCCTCCCGCTGCTGCGCCTGGCCGCTGTCGCAGCGTCGGGCCACCGTTTGTGGCGACCGCTGCTTCGCCCGTCCGCCGACACGGCATCCAAGTTGACGGTAGCCGAGTTGGCTATGGGGTGGGCGGCCTCGCTCGCTGCGAGCGCGACGCACGGCGTGTAGCTATACATAGGTCGGTCGGCGATGCACTCATCGACGTTGCCCACAGATGCTGGCGCGCATTAGGCCCCAGGCGGCCAGGCGCGCCCTGCTCGCCTCGATTAGGAGCAAAACACGTGCAAAGACAAAAAAACACCCGATCCAATACAGTGCCAGGCCCAAATAAGTACGACAGGGCAGAATTCGTGCGCGTGTGCGAACCGTCGGTGCTGGGTGCGCTTACTATTCCATGCGGGACTGTACTGCGCAGCGCCAGACGACAGCGCGAGGGTTGTTGTGGACGCCGCCTTGCCTTTTAAGCGCAACACCACCACTCTGCCATCACTCTTCTCTATCTTTTCGTCAACCAATCTCTCTCTCCTTGTGGACCCCTCTTTCATTACTGGCAAGGATCGTCGAAGGCACGTGAGTGCAAACAGACATGAGCGGCGGTTTACGGTACTTGGTGTACGGTAGTTTGCTTGCTTCGAGAGACGCGCCGCCGGCTGACACTGTAGGCCTGCCAGAGCAACTTGCGGGTGACGATGCAAGTCAATAGTGCAGAGTGGCAAATTTCGTATCTATCCGGAGTTGTGACCGCCTATAACTTTGCGTAGACAGAAAAACAGAACGAAACGGAATGTGTACACGATATGTGTGCGGTAAGTATACATGCGTAGAGCCTGCACAGTGAAGGGGAGCAAGTGTCCAACGACTAGTACATACAAAGTTGTTGATATGAGCCGAGCATGACTGCAAGCCAACGTCACGGTTCTGTTGTGTTCAGAAACAATGCAGGGAGCTATCAAGAAGGTGGCGGCCTTGGTGGCTGGTGGAGTTACCGTCCCTTTTGAAACGATGTGAAGTGTTGGCTGCGAGCGCAAAAGAGACCAGAGACAACTGACAAGATTCAAATTAGACATCTGAACCAATCAATAAATCAATCAATCGTTTCATTGGACGTGATCATTAAAGATCCATACACACACACCGATGTAGTACAGCGTTTCACCATCTTGTTCGACGTTCGTTCGTTCGGCGGGACTTGATAAACTGATAAAAGTAAGGTAGTAGGACAATGTATAGCACCAGGTAATAAGTTGAAAATGCGCTAACAAAGTGCTAGTAGGTAGGCTGGAGACAGTGCTGATTCGAGGCGAATGGCTGCCTTTCACGTTGCGCGTTCGCCGCCGCAGCCTCTCAGCGCCGTTGACGGCCGTTTCCGTTGTAAGAGGATGCCGGCGGTCGGTCGTCGGGCCGTGCGCGCGCCGGGCGCGGGCGCTCTTCGCATCGTGGAGCTGGCGGGCGGCGGCGCTTGCCTCGCTCGCAGGCGCGCCACTTAGCGTGACGACGCAGACGACGACGTCAGCGACGCGCGACATCCTTGACAGGCGCTGGCGCGCCCGCAAGACGCGCCCTGCCGACACGAGTGTAATCTCGAACCTATGTACAGGGTGGCCCACGATGGGTTTGCCAACTTTGACTGGCTACTGTGCTCCGCTGCGTTGGCAGATTTTGCCCAAATTTTGCACGCATGCGCTACCAAGTCCAACTTAGATATGTGAAAAATTTCAGTGGGATCCACCAATCTATCCGGGATTTATTCAGCACGACACGGAATCACTGATTTTCAAAGTGACCGCCGCTTTGCGAAATACACTTGGTGCACCTGCCAGCAACGGAACGGCAAATTCGAGAGCACAAATCGGCGTCAAAGTGGGCAAACGCATTTTCAATAGCTTCTTTGAGCTCTTCTATGGAATTGGACGGCTGCGAATAGACCACCTCCTTAACGATACCCCACACCGAAAAGTCGACCGGAGTGAGGTCGGGCGACCTGGGCGGCCAGTCGAACGGTCCTCCACGACCCAGCCAGCGGTTGGGGAATGCCTCGTGAAGCCAGTCCTTGACCTGGCGAGCGAAGTGCGGGGGGGCCCCGTCTTGCTGGAAAACGATCGCGTCGACATCAGGCCACTCCGCAATCTCTGGCCAAACTTCGTTCTGCAGCAACTCCAGGTAGGAGTCGCCAGTCACAGTTCCAGCAAAGAAAAAGGGGCCGATGATTCCGCTGCTGGAGATGCCGACCCAACACATCACACCTGGACTGTTCACTTCTTTTTCAAGCACCTCGTGTGGATTTTCACTGGCCCAATAAACCGAATTGTGGCGGTTGACCCGGCCATTGAGCTTGAATTGGGCCTCATCTGACCACAAAATTCGATCGCAAAACTGCTCGTCAAGATGACACTGCTCAAGAAACCACTCGCAGAATTCCAAACGACGGTCGGGGTCGTCTTCGTTCAAAGCTTGAAGCAGCCGGGGCCGATATGGGCGCAAGCTGGCGCTTTTGAGAATTCGCTGAAGCGAGGTGCGCGCGAGTCCCGTTTGGGCGGCAAGGCGGCGAGTCGACTTCTTTGGAGACCGTCTGATTGCCGCTAGCACCCTTTGCTCGGTCGATCCCGTTCTCTTGGGCTTCGGCAGTTGCCTCTTGATCTCCCCCACTGAACCGGTTTCCTCGAACCGCTTGACAATGTTCAGGACTGTCTGGTGGTTGCAGGTTTGCCATTCAGGAAAATCTCGCTTCAGACGTCTAGCGGTTTCGCGAGAATTTTTGACTTCATAATAAATTTGCACAGTTTTCACTCGCTTTTGAAGGCTTAGACGCTGACTTTCGGCCATCTTGTCGACTTTCTAACACTGACATCAGCACGCCACACAACAGATGCAAATTCGCATACCGTACATCATTGACGTGAAAAATCAGGAATTCCATTTGAGCACCATTATTGCAAAAAAAAACTCATCGGTCAAGGGTAAAACCTGGTACATATCTAAGTTGGACTTGGTAGCGCATGCGTGCAAAATTTGGGCAAAATCTGCCAACGCAGCGGAGCACAGTAGCCAGTCAAAGTTGGCAAACCCATCGTGGGCCACCCTGTATGTACCCTACACTCCGACAATCCCCTCCCCAACTGCGGACTCCAACAGAGCGCCAACTTTTCCAAGGACGCCAGCCACCCCATAGCCCGCCCCATAGCCAACTCGACTACAGTCAACTTGGATGCCGTGTCGGCGGACGGGCGAAGCAGCGGTTGCCACAAACGATGGCCCGACGCTGCGAGAGCGGGATCCCAGGCGCAGCAGCGGGAGGAGAAGGCGCGCGCGTCGACTGCGTGCGCTGCTGAGCTGCGTGACAGGCTCCGTCTGCCGTGCGGGTGCGCTAAAAAATTACTCCCATAAAATCTACTCTCCAGGAAAGCGGTATTTTAAAAATACACTCCCACGAAGCAAACATTTATGAAATTTACTCCCCACTGGGATCTCATTTTTTTAATGAAATTCACTCCCCACTTAAAAAAAAAAATCGGCTCCCCCTGTGGTTTGCGTCACGTTGAGCGTTGCAAGTGGCAAAGTGACTGCAGCAAAGATGGAATCGTTCAGACTCACTTGTATAGCCACACCAGCGTCTGAAGCAGCAAGCGCATCAAGCCAATTACCGCATACTGTTCGAATGCTGATTGCAATGAGCTGCTCATTATTAGCTATTGGCTCTGCAGGCATTGTACGCATTGCATGCATCGAATAGGAATTGCCCGCCCATTCCGTCAATTAACCCCACCCTTTTACAAATCAGCTCTTAAAGGTGTGATGCGTACTACACAATATGGATCCGGCAATGTCTGCGTTTTATTTTTTCTTCTTGTGATATGGGTCGTGCTAGAATCGCTATGCTCACGCACTATGCATTGCACATTTGCTATAGACGGATAGACGGATACAGTTTGTAAAATGTCTGAAAAAAATATTGAAAACTCTTCCTCAACAAACTTTTCTATTTCCAACACCAACGCTGCCTCATAGAGCTAGACCAGAAAGCCTTTGAATCCGGTGGTCGACGAATGGTCTGTTGCAGCTCAAATACCAAAATACGTTACACTTCATTTCAAGTTAGACACGACGAATCGCTTGCTTTTCCCTAAAACTGGCTTCTACTTCTGTCTACCGAAAAAGTTTTCCATTAGTGGAGGTCGGCGCGCGTTTCGAGTGGAGGTGTCGACTCCGTCGGCTGCAGCCTTTCCCTCTCCGCGGTGGCGCGTCGCTTTCGGCGCTCGTCGCGCGCCAGCTGGTCGCGCCACATGGACGAGTAGATGCTGTCCGCATTGGCCAACAACTCCAAATGGCTAAAGACGCAGAGCGCTGCTTGTGCACGCACTGAAAGTCCGCAAATGCAGACAACGTTGTACCACATGTGTACATGTATAGGTAGGTATAGGGGGGGGGGGGCGGGGTTAGAGAAATAGGAGGTACCGGTCACCTTCCCCCCGCTTTTGGCCCAGCGGCGCAGTAGAGCATCCCCCAGTCCCCCGTCCCACCCCTGTCAGTCCAAAAATGACTGTAGATACATACCGTAAATCCTCCAATAGAAGCCCCCCTCCAATAGTGCCCCCGGGTATGGCAAGGTTGAAATAATAGAGCCCCCCCTCCAATAGTGCCCCGGGGGTAAGGGGTATGTTGTGCCATGTGCCTTTTATGGGCAAAAATACCTATAGTGGTAGGTACATTTACATCGTGTATACACACTACTGCTAACCAATAATACAGGGTTTTTTCTTTCGAGTGCCACATTTTAATTTTGAATAACTCTGGCAAACGACAAGCTATTGACCTGAAATTTTAACTGTAGGTAGACAACACTAAGGTTTTGTTGACAACTGGCCCCATGGGAATCCCTTTTGAAACCAGTGCGTGGCACTCGTTTGAGTTTTCATGGTACTGTCCATTCCTGCCTGGTGCTTTAAGCATGTTGCTTGCATCTCTCTACTGCTCGATGATTCATTTTTCGGGCAACCACGCTTTCCCATGCCACTTTGGAATGCTCTGTATCGGTACTTATCATTGCATGCCGATTTCGAGATGTTTGCTCGAGTTCAAGCAATCATTCCTCAGACAGCAAAACGAAAATGACTGTAACATGGCTTAAGATGCAATCGAGTGTAACTCGCGGGTTCTAAAACGGATTCTCACGGGGCCAATTGTCAACAAAACCTTAGGGTGTTGTCTACCTACAGTCAAAATTTCAGGTCAATAGCTTGTCGTTTGCCGGAGTTATTCAAAATTAAAATGTGGCACTCGAAAAAAAACCCTGTAGTACGTTTCAGCAACTATGAACGGTGAATCAACCATTAAATGTGGCAAAAGTGATCAAAATCACCGAAAAATCGGCAATTTTGACAACGAAACTAGCATTACCATTCAAAATTTTCAAAAAGGTTGAAAGGTTGAAATAATAGAAGCCATTCAAAAAAGGTTGAAATAATAGAAGCCCCCCCTCCAATAGTGCCCCCATTTCCAATAGTGCCCCCGGGTAAGGAGAGGTTGAAAAAATAGTGCCCCGGGGGCACTATTGGAGGATTTACGGTATATCCCCAGACGGGAAAGCGTCATGGAGATGGGGCTATGTACGCTACAATAAGTATGGGTCATTGCGTTGCACGCAATCCAGCACAGCGACAACGATTCGTGTCCAATTCTTCGACTCTGCCACTCACGTGCCGGTCTCCGCGACGCGTCCCTGACGGAGGACGACGATGCGATCGGCGCCGGCGACCGTGTTGAGGCGGTGGGCGAAGATCAGCGTGGTCCGAGTCCTGCAGAGCTTTTCCAGCGACGCCTGTACGCGTCGCTCCGTCGCCGTGTCCAAATGCGAGGTCGCCTAGAGCAGCGGCTTTGGACACTTAGTGTCAGGGTAGTACAGTCGATTAAAGAGCGGCCAGCGCTGCGGCATGGCGTCGTGCGTGCGTGTGAGCGAGCGTGCGTGCGTGCGAGCGTGCGAGCGTGCGTGCGAGCGTGCGAGCGTGCGTGCGTGCGTGCGAGCGTGCCGGTTCCATCGTCACTACAGGTGCAAGAGCACTTGCTGCAACCGCCACGTAATTAGCGCTGGCTGCGTGCAAGTGCACTACTGGGAGAAAGTCGAAACCCAAAACCTCGTCCAGAATGAGAATTTTCGGATCCCTCAGCGCGGCCCGTGCAATCGACATGCGCTGCCTCTCGCCGCCGCTCAGTTTCGCGCCCCGCTCGCCCAGCAGTGTCGCGTAGCCTAATAATACGCTGCGTAATCGAGTAGCGACTACTAGGACAGCAAGAACTAGAAACAATAGCTCAAAGCACCCCACACGAAGCTTTAGTCCAGGTTTTCGTGCAGACAGACTACGGTGGGACTTTCGCAACCTCGACACGTCAAACCGTAGAGCTGATGGATTTCGGCCAAAATTGTGCTCGTGTTTTCCGGCGTTCGTTAGAAATAGTGCGTCACCTTGTTTTCTTGACCGTGAAAAGGCCGCTGGATAAGGGGAGTGGTTGTTGCTGCTGTTGTTATTGGATTTGGGGCAACGTTACGAGGCCGTCAATGGCCCATGCAGCATACCCATCTCCATGACGCCTGCCCGTCAAGAGCCGCAGAATTTGCCAAAGACTTTTGGAAGAACGCCAGGGTAGCGACAGCACGCGACAGCTCGTTTTTACAGGCTCCATCAAGAATCGAACCCAGGACCGTGACCGCCGTGCGCGCAAGAGACGGATTCTCTACCACAACACCATCCGCTGGCCCGCGCGCACCGTGTTGCAGCGCGGCGAGCGTGTCGTGAACCTCGGCGACGCGCGCCGCGTCGCGCACGGCGGTCTCCGGGGCGTCGAAGCGGCCGTAGTGGATGTTGTAGAAGGCGGAGTCGTGGAACAGCGTCGCCTCCTGCGGCACCACCGCCAGCTGCTCGCGCAGTGTCTTCGCCTTTACCTAAAACTGGCTAGCTGGCGCACTGCGCATTCTTGGAAGGGAATTGTTGTAGTCGTTGGATCAGGGGCAACGCTAGGAGGCCGTCAATGGCCCATGTAGCATACTCTTCTGCATGACGCGTCTTCGTCATTCCCGTCTAGAGACGCAGAATTAGCCAAATACCTTCGGAAGAACGCCATCTGTAATCTAGGGCAGCGACGGCGTGAGAAAACTTGGTAGGAAAAATTTTCTCCGTTTTTTTTTTCTTTAGGGTTTACGTTACGGTAAGTGGCGTTTCGGACCGTGGCGATGTCCTGTCCGTCGACGAGGATCTGGCCCGCCTGCGGCGCGAGGAGGCGCTGCAGCAGGCGGATCATGGTCGACTTGCCCACCCCCGAGGGGCCCACCACGGCCACCGTCTGGCCAGCCTCCGCCACGAAAGACAACCCGTCGAGCACATTCCTGTCGGCGTCGTAGCCAAAGACCACGTCCCTCAGCTCCAGCTTGCCCCCGGCCCAGACCAACTCCCGTGCGCCCGCCGGATCCGCGTCCTGCTCGTCGCGAACAACAATTCTCGCCGAGTGTACGGTAGGTATACGGTGAGGTAGCGAGCATTGGGTGTGCAGCGGTTTCAAAGTGTACGGTAAGTACCGTACGTGACAATGTTCGCACTACTGTATGTTTAGTCAACGCAACAAAAACAAAAAAAAGAGAGAGGATGTTTTAGCGAAAAAGTGCAGCTAGCCTGCTAAAAACTTTTGCTGATCGATTTGTGGTTCTGTCGCTTCACTTCGGTGTGGTGTCGCCTAGGGCTAAAGAAATCGGTGGCGTTTATTGGGTGCTTGTGGAAACAATGTCTTGCGTTCTTTGCGTAAGTAGGTACAATGTTCCTCACATACCATCGAGAAAGCCAAAAGCCTTACCGCATCTTCCAAATCCAAAATTTCAAATGCCTCTTCAACGTAGATCATCCCTTCGACCACCGTTCTGAACGTCCAACGCGTTTTGTTTTTGTGGTTATCCTCTGTTTCGAGCAAGTCCTTCTATCGCGTGTGTGTGTGCGTGCATTGTGCAACTGTGGTGCACGAATGCAGTACTACGGATACACATTACATGGTATACTGCACTGCTTGCTCGGCTTGCCTGCGTTCAAATGATAATTCCTCATGCATCTATTGGAATTTATGTGATGTCGTGATTTTGCGTAAAATGCTTGTGCTTGTGCAGGTACGCACCGACCTGTAGTAGGCGCCCAGGTCGTTCAGGGGCGAGTAGAGCTGCTTCATAAACGTCACGAACAGCACGAAATCGCCCACGGTGTAGTGATGGTCGTCTGTAATCGTACGGACGTTTCTTCTATTTTTATTACGGACACAATTATTATGCGCGTTTGACTATGGTATGAGGGAATGAGGAACTTTGACTTGCTTCTGCAGAGCATACATTGTATGTACCTGTAACTGGTGGAGGGACTGGGCTGACCCCGCCCCCCAAGTTGGAAGTCACCCCCCAGCCATATTTTTCAGATTGATTTCATCATGTCAAAAGTGAGCGTGAGTCAAAGTTACGCAAAAACGTGAGCGCTTTTGCGTGACTTTTTTTGAAAGACACTGAATTCACGCTATTCAAACCACATTTTGCCGTATTCTGACGAAAATTCTCTCGGTTTGTTGACGCTCTTCTCCCCCCCCCCCCGAAAGTCCGTCCCTCTTCCTGGCTCTGTTGCAGCTATGCTACGCTGCACACGAGCGCTGAACCAAAGATTCTATGTAGAAGAAGACGAAGCACGCACCGACGACGACGAATTTGGCGACGTGGAGCATGCCGATGAGGAGCGTGCCGATTAGCAGACAGCTCCGTAGGATGCGCATCGCGTTCATGTGCAGCGTCTCTTTCGCGACCGTGCCCTGCAAGCAAACTGTGGCGTGGTGGGGAGATTGTGGGGCTGTGGCGTAGTCCGTGAGGCGTTGGATCCCTGACCGCGAGGTCGGGGGTTCGATTCCTTCCTGTGCAAGAAAACGGCAACCCCCTTGGGCAAGGGGTTAACCCACAATTGCTCCTGTTTGTACCGTGGCGGCCGGTGACGTATGCAAAAGTGTCGGTTATGCAGAAGTGTCGGCCGACACTTTTGCATAGACATCTCATCTACCTACGTATACGTACAAGCTGTCAGGCTATGCCTACGCTACAAGTGTCGGCTATGCAAAAGTGTCGGCCGCGATTTAGATTTCCTTGCTGCCTGCCTGCCGGTTTATGATGCTCTCAATAGGGCACCCATGTCCCAGTGAGGGTGAGTGCTCAGCTCTCAACCTCAATAAACGTTCTAAGTCAATTAAAAGAGTTTAAAGTTGTGTGACCACCTGCGAGCTGTGTCAATCAGTGATAGGCCCATGATGATCAATCAGTGATAAAGCGATAGGCCCGTTTAAACAAAAATGACCAAATGACCACAAAAGTGACCAACTCGCAAACTGTCTTCACTCGGATGCTCAGTAGGGTAGCCCCCAGTAGCAGTAGCAGTAGGGAACCGATCACGACTGGCTAGAACAAGCAAGCACGCACGCACGCACAGGCGTGCACTCACGGATGGACGGACGCGCACAGGGCGGACCGCACGCACGCAAGTGCCTACACGAACGCGACGGCTCGCGCACATGCACCGACACACGCGTAAAGATGCATACATAGGAGCGAACGATTCACAGGCGGGCAACACACGTACGTTTCAGTCTGCGTTTGATTGGCAAAAGAACGCGACACATTCTGACAATGTAGGTGTACATGCAGTCCATTGCGTGAGCCACGCTGTCGTGGTGAGCTATGCGCATGGAACATCGTGCAGTCAAGATCCAAATATAATCCACTGTAATTGAGGACAAAGGCAGCTGGGGACGGAGCGCGCATATGACGTGCACTTCAAGGAACATGAATGGCCTGACTGATTGGTAGGAGCGTAATCACTACTAATTGCCAGATCGCCCGCCAGCTGAGAAGACGGCGGCAAAAACATGTGGCTTTGACACCTCAATTCAGAAACGATCGACGATCATAAAACGGCAGGCAGGCAGCAAGATTGGTAATCTAAAACGCGGCCGACACTTTTGCATAGCCGACAGTTCTGCATACGTGTGTACGTATGTAGATGCGATGTCTATGCAAAAGTGTCGGCCGACACTTCTGCATAACCGACACTTCTGCATACGACACCGGCCAAAAATCAGTGCCAGGTGAGGGCCCACCTTGCCTCGCGGCAGTAAACCGCCCATCGGCCTGTGATCTTGTGATCCAGTTTACGGCCATTGTTCTGTGTCGGTGGTTGTCGCCAAAATAAAGTTTTGTAAACAGTTCCGCTCCTATGCTACTGTTAATACTCCGATAGCACCCCCCCCCCCTCTCCAATAGTGATCCCCTCCAAAAGTGCCCAAGGGACATAAAGAGGTGTAAAGCAATAGTGCCACAAGGGACTACTGGAGGAATAATGGTACTCTACGAACATTCTTCCGGCATGCTTCACCTAGATAGTCGCACTTGTCTTAGGTCTGTGGGTATCTTCAGCCCCATCCCTGAAAATCGTGCATGCGCCTGGGGTTGTCTTGATTCTACAGTTCACACAAATTCGTCATTCTGGAGCTGAACACCTGCTACCCCCCCACTTTTTGGGTTCTGCCCCCCTTTCCCCTCCCTCCCGAAACCTGATCCCGCTACAGCTACCAAAACCCTCCGATAGTGCCCTCCCAATACTGACCGCACAATAAGCCATTTTTTAAATTTTATTTTTGACGACAACCACCTGACACAGCACAATGGCCGTTAACTGAATCACCAGATCACAGGGCGGCGCCGTATACATACATAACAATGGGCGTTGTTCTGCCGCGAGGCAATGTGGGCGCCCACCTGGCACTGATTTTTGGACAGCCGCCACGGTATAGCCAGAAACCGGAATAGTAGTTTAAACCCCCTTCCCTTGTCCAAGGGGGCTGCACTGGTTTTCACCCAGCAAGGAATGGAACCCCCGACCTCGCGGTCAGGAGTCCAACGCCAACGCGGACTACGCCATAGCACAACATTGGGTAAGGCGAGAAGTATGATGGCCAGGGGGGCACTATTGGAGGATTAACGCTAGGTACGACAGACCTCTCTTCGCCGGAGTCGTTTTGTGAAGTCGTCCTCGTCCGGTTTTTCGTTGCCCAGACACTTCGTCTTAAGCGTATTTTGGATTTTGAAAGTAAATACTACGACGAAATTGAGAAAGCAAAGCCCCTACAATCTCGAAAGTGGCAAGCGACTCGTAGAAGCGCGCCTGGACCTCGTTCTTGGCGTCGACCTTGTCTCGAATCAGCCCGATGCGCAGCTCTCCAAAAATTACCGTAATTGCTGAAATAATGCGTCTTGTTTTCGGACGTTTTCTGAGGCTAATAGCGTTCTGTGACCCCCAAACCTCCCAACCCCCAACCCCCAAGCCTAAGCAAAAGCCTAAGCCTAAGTAAAAGCCCAAGCCTAAGCGAAGCCTAAGCCAAAGCAAAGCCTGAACTAAGCCTAAGTCTTTGGGGGTGGGTGGGGGGGGGGGGCGGGGGGGCGGGGGGGTCAAAGAACGCAGTGTGCCTTTTCCGACTTCTGAAAACGTCGTGTGAAGTACACACACAGAGCAGTATATAGTATCGGTGTACATTGTACCTAGAAATTGAGCCGTCTAAGGGACCGCCTAAGAGCACTTTTGAGAACTGGCCCGTCATTTGCCCGTGTTCAACGTCAGCTGAGTCTCGGCCGACAGGCGCCTTTGGATCTCGTCTGCCAGCAGTCCACCCAACACCGCACACACCAGTGGGTCTCTGATGGAGCGGTCGAGCTGTGTCGCGAATTCGCCGGAGCTGGCTAGCCTCCGCGACTCGGCGACGAACTGGGCTACTGTCTCATCTGATCGCTGCTCTCTTCAGTGGAAGCGGTACAATGTATCTGTTGCCGACCACGATTCGCTTCGGCTCCAAGTGGTCGGCCAGAAAAGTGACGATTTCTTCCATCGTCAGATCCCCGGCCTCTCTCGTACATCTGCGGGCCCATGACGGTCAGGAGCATCTCCGCCGTCTTCTCATTGGAGCTGGCGATCTCGTTGGCGGGCAGAAACTACTAAAACCGCGGGACGTATCTTTGCCACTCCTCCTCCTTGAAATCGAACGGCTCGATCGTGCCGATCTGCGCGGCTATTTTTCCTTTCTTCTGCTGCCGCCGCCTCGTTCACTCAGTTGCTCGTCGGCTGCTGCTTGCGCTGTTGACGTGCTGTCGCTGCCCTATAGATTACACATGCCGTTCTGGCGAATGTCTTTGGCTAATTGTGCGGCTCTAGACGGTGGCTCTGTATGGGCCATTGACGGCCTCCTAGCGTTGCCCCCAATTCAACAACAACAACCACAACAGACGACCGTAACTACCGGAATAGACGACCGCAGTGCAGATAATTAGTACGGTGATGAAGGCGCCGAAGGAGACCGACAGGTAGACGAGCGCGACGGTCACGTCCACCAGCGTCGGAATGAGCTCAAAGAAAAGCATCCTAAAAACCATCAAAAAACGTTTCAACTACGGTTCAAAAAAAGGTGCGAGTGCGAAACGAGTCAGTTTGGGTGTTTGCACGTTGATTGCTTTGTTACGCACATCGCTACATTCAGCAAAGCGTCATTTACCACCCCCACGACCACACTCCAGCACCGGCCAATCCCCTTTTCAGGTGTCTCCATTGCCGCATGACAAATTATTGTTATATTAGTATTGTTATATAAATTGTACAATTGATCCCTCCTGAGAAGTATATAAATCGTTCGTGGAAGCGTACTTGAAGGTCGAGGCGATCGCACTGGCCGCTCTGCTAGAGATGGAGACGACCTTGCCCGTCTTGCGATCTGCGTGCCAGCTCAGAGGCAGTCTGAAACGCCACTGCCTGTCCGCCTGGGCAGCGCATGGCCTAGTGGTAAAGAATCGGCCTCCTGCGCGCGAGGGCGGGGTTCGATTCTTGATGGACCCACTATACCGAGGACTTGCCTTGCTATGGATTTTCTCGTGTCATCGCTGCCCTAGATTAAAGATGGCGTTCTTCCGTAGGTCTTTGGCTAATTGCGCGGCCCTAGACAGGAAGGCGTCATGGATATGGGTATGCTATATGGGCCATTAACGGCCTCCTAGCGTTGCCCCTAATCCAACAACAACAACAGCCTGTCTGCCTGTCGTCTTGGGTCGTCACGAGACCGAGCAGCACAGTGGCAACTGGTAAGGCATCGTCTCAGCGCGCTCGTGGTCGGTGATTCGACTCCCACCACGGGATCACTGAGTTGTTGTTGTTGTTGTTGGATTTGGGGCGACGCTAGGAGGCCTGTCAATGGCCCATGTAGCCTACCCATCTCCATGACGCCTTCCCGTCTACAGCCGTATAATTAGCCGAAGAGTTTCGGAAGAACGCCATCTGTAATCTAGGGCAGCGATGGCACGAGAAAATCCATGGAAAGGGAAGTCCTCGATCTAGTGGCGCCATCAAGAATCGAACCCAGGACCTTGCGCGCAAGAGGCCGGTTTTTTGCCACTAGGCCATGCCGCTGCCCGATCACTGAGTTACTCATCCCATTGGACACAAGAGGTGAAGAACGCTCTCATTGCCTGGCCGACGCGTAGGCCCATTTCTGGTGGTCGGGTGAACCTGCAGTAGAGGTGGCGCGCCCCACCTATACCTAAGTCACCTATACAACGAACGGCGATGCGATACGCTATCTGGCCCGCCCAATCCTGAGCCCTTATACGTGTAGGCGGTGTCAAAAATCGAGTTCAGAGTTCACCGTCATATTCGGGTGCGTTCCCAGTTACGCACCTATACAAGTTGGCCATGAAACGCCGGCGAAAGGCGGACTTGGCGTTCAGTTCCACGGACGTCCAGAAGCCGGAGCGAAACGTGGCCAGCAGACCGCCGCTGTTGTTCGACTTGCCCGCGGTTTTGGCCATCTTTCGGCTGCCCATGCCGCCGCCAATTCTGGAGGAAGAATATAGTTAAAAAAATCGTGGCACAGCACAGAACCCTCGAATTGGCCAGCTAGGGACTAGTTGTCTCATTTGGGCTATAGGAGGGGTTGGGGTAGGAGAGCGGCTAATTTGAGGGCTCTTGCAATTTCGAAGGCTCTTGCAATTTATGTGTGGGGAGCTTTGTTGCCACTGACTGTTGCCAATGTTGCCAAATTTGAATGAGTGGGATAATTTGAGGTGTGCGGTAATTACATTAACTGTGATAAATTGACTTTATCGATCGTCTATAACCGTGATGATAACGATTATGATAACGAAACGGGATGTCGACGTAGAAATGACACCATAATAGCTCACTTGCCACCCTGGCACATGCGCAGCAGTGCGTAGAAGAGAATTGTGCGTAGTGGAAACTCGATTTGCGCCATCTGCAGCAGCTTGGGCGCGTCTACGTGAAACGCGCCAAAGGTCTCATTCAAGCTGGAGTCATTTGGGTGCGTTTCCGCAAGCGCTATGATGGCAACGGTGGCGTCGGCCTCCGCCTCCGCAATCTCCATAACCGAAGTGGTTAAAGCGTTCACTGAACCGTACAGTCTGTTGTTAATCAAGCATGGACTTGTGATTATTCCGTATTCCGTACATACAGTCTGTAACCGACTCGTTGGAGTCTGCGCTGCGTTTGAAACAACGCACGTGTGAAACGGATATGCCAATACCGAAAATTCTTCAATAGTATCCCAGATCTTAGCGCTATAATACCTAGCGAAAGCAACAACACTACTGACGATTGTGATTCTCATATTTAAATTACACTTTTAAATTTCTTGAATGAAAGTAACGACAATGAAATGAAAAAAAAATAAAAAAGAGAATTACCGAGTATCTTGAAAGTGATGGGAACCAATAGGTTGACACCATTGCGCAGAGCCGTAATAACGACGCAGATAACGAAATATAGTTGGTATCTTGGCTTTCCGTGTGGCCACACTGTAGCGAATGTCTATGGGGAGAGAGGGGGCGTCGCCTCAGATGAGTTTTAATTTTTTTGGTACTTAAATTTTTAACAACATAGGTATCTATGATGAATATGCAGCTTCTAGGGCGCTTCTGATTCAACATGTCTGTAGCCTTATTGTCACGCCCTTTAGCCAGACAACGATGAATGCAAGCAGAATAGGATGTTGTGATTCACTGACTTGCGTTTAGCTAGGCCGCTGGCTACACGGCTCACTCTCCCGTTGCACACCCTGTTAGCTTCGTTTTTTCGCTTGCTCCCTGCTCGGTATTAGTTCTTCAGCGAGTACTTGGGGCTGCGCTGCAAACCGCAACAGGTTATGGGCCCAGCCCCACAAGCCCCAAAGGTTCTTGCCTGAAGAATCGAGCTGCCGACGTTTGCTGCTACACCTCTCAGAGGAACTCGTAGAGGACGTGTACAGAGTTGCTGGCTGGGTCCGTGTTGGGATCGGAGTGAGTCAGCTGCTCGGACACTGTTCTGTTACTGAAGCAGTCGGCATGGCGGACAAGTCGCTGATCGTCCCGCTGAATGAAAACAACTACCCCACATGGGCCGTGCAGGTCAAGGCAGCCCTGCTCAAGGATGACGTTTGGGACATCGTCAGCGGCAAGACGACAGGAACTGGCCAATCGGGTGACGCACTCCAGGCTTACATGAAGCGTCGTAGTAAGGCGCTGGGCATTCTTCTGCTGGCCATTGACCCAAGTCAACTCTACCGAGTGCCACCAGACGAGGAAAGCCCGAGAGAAGTCTGGAAGAAGCTGAAAGAGCACTTCAGCAAAAAGACCTGGAGCAACAAGTTGGCAACCAAGCAACAGCTGCTCGGTATGAAGCTCAAGGAGGGTGAGTCATTGAGCAATCACCTGAAGCAAATGACTGAGCTATTTTGCCAACTCGCAGTATTGGACAGTGCAGTGAATGATCAAGAGCAGGTGCTAACTGTGCTGGCAAGTCTACCGTCGAGCTACTACGTCTTGGTGACCGCGCTCGAGGCCAAGGCGGAGGACCTCACCATGGACACACTCACGGAGCGCCTCCTGAGAGAGGAAGCCAGACAGCAACGAGAACACGACACATCAAGCTCTGGTGAACCAAGCGGACTGACTGCTAAAGCCAAGAGCAAAGTTGTCTGTTGGTACTGCTCAAAAGAAGGTCACCTGCAACGGAACTGTAAGCTTAAACAAGCTGGTGCTGCTCCAAAACCAAATTGGAACAAGAAATTCAAAGCAAAACCGCCTAAACCTAAGGCTGCGACTGGTGGCATGACTGACCAGAGTGCTCTGAATGCCACACCAAGACTCCCGCATGACAAGACGCGCTGGCTCGTTGATAGTGGTGCAAGCGCACACATGTCATCACAAGAGAACGCGTTTGTCAGCATAGAGCGGCTTGAAAAACCGCTGGAGGTCGTCCTGGGCGATGGAAGAACAGTCGAAGCAGTCGGAAAGGGAAGCGTGAAACTGCAGCTTTTGTTAAATCGTCAGTGGACCAGCCGAATCCTGCAGGACGTGCTGTACGTGCCGGACATGACGACCAACTTGTTCAGTGTGGCGGCGACCACAAAGTTGGGGCACAAGGTCTTCTTTGGACAGAAAAAGTGCATCGTCAGGTACAGCAACAACAAGCTGGCAGCAGTAGCAACTCTTCAGCAAAGCGGTCTGTACTACTTGGACAGCAGAGGGAGCCAAGCGAGAGCCTGTGTAGCTGATCACGTTCCAAACGACAAGTCGGCTCTGTGGCACGCGAGATTCGGTCATCTCGGAGTTGGAAACCTGAATCGCCTGGTCAAGCAAAGCATGGTGAACGGCCTGGACCACGATCAGTTCGACCACCTAAATCTCTGCGAGAGCTGCGTCGAAGGCGGTATTCATCGCTTGCCGTTCCCAAAGCAATCAGCGACCAAGGCAGACACAACTCTTGGACTCGTCCACAGCGACGTGTGCGGAAAGATGGACACGGAGTCACTCAGCAGCAAGAAGTACTTCGTGACGTTCATCGACGACAAGACGCGCTACATGCGCGTGTTCCTCTTGAATGAAAAGAGTGAAGTCTTCAATAAATTTCAAGAGTTCAAGTGTCAGGCACAGAAGGAGACGGGGCAGCAAGTCAAGGTCTTGAGATCGGACAGAGGTGGCGAGTACACATCAGCAGCATTTGAGGACTACCTGAAGAAGGAGGGAATCCAGCACCAAACCACGATTCAGAAGACGCCAGAACAAAATGGCGTAGCTGAAAGGGCCAACAGAACCCTGTTGGAAAGGGTGCGCTCAATGCTGGCTGGAGGAAAGCTACCCAAGAACTTCTGGGCGGAAGCCTTGAACACAGCAGTGTACTTGTATAACCGAAGCCCAACATCAGCCCTTGACAATGTGACGCCTCATGAAGCCTACTTTGGCAGGAAGCCAAGCGTTAGACACTTGAAAGTCTTTGGCTGCAACGCTTTTGTCCATGTGCCGAAAGATGAGAGAAAGAAACTCGATGGCAAAGCGCGACGTTGCAGATTTCTCGGCTATGCTCTTCGGTCTAAAGGCTACAGGCTGTACAACATTCAGAGAAAGAGAGTCGTTGACAGCAGAGACGTCATCTTCGATGAAAGCTCGTTTGGACCAAATGAGCAGAAGCGTGGTTTGCCTGAGAAGGAGGTCACAGCAACTGTCGAGATTGAGACAACTGAAGACGCAGAGACGACAGACGAAAAAGACGAGACGCAGCTACCTGTTTTGCAACGATCCACACGTGAACGCCGACAGCCTGAACGGTTCGGAGACCCCATAGCTCACTGTGCCGAAGCTGGGGCGGAACCGAGAACAATAGGCGAGGCGCTGAAAGCTCCAGACGCGCACCTTTGGAAGGAGGCAGCACAGAAGGAGTACGATTCTCTGTTGGAGCACAAGACGTGGACGTTGACACCCTTGCCAGAGGGAAGGAAAACAGTTGACTGCAAGTGGGTGTTTCGAGTCAAGAGAAACGAGGACGGCAGCGTGGAACGCTACAAAGCCCGATTAGTCGCCAAAGGCTTCACGCAGAAGTTTGGCGTTGACTACGACGAAACTTTCTCTCCAGTAGTGCGGTTCGAGTCAATTAGAACTTTGATTGCGCTGGCAGCAAAGCTGAGCATGAAACTGCACCAAATGGACGTGACAACTGCGTTCTTGAATGGAGATCTGAAAGAGGAGATCTACATGGTGCAACCACAGGGGTTCGTCATCAAGGGCAAAGAGAACCACGTTTGCAAGCTTGACAAAAGCCTCTACGGTCTGAAGCAATCTCCCCCAAATGCTGGAACGAAGCTCTTCATAACCAGTTGGTGGCGATAGGACTACAGCAGTCAAAGGCAGATCAGTGTATCTACACAACAGAACAGTCAGACGAGCTGATCATCGTAGCAGTCTACGTCGACGACCTAGTCATCGCGTCAAAGTCTGACCGAGCCATCCAGCAACTGAAAGAGCAGCTTGCCAGCAAGTTCCAAATGAAAGACATGGGAGAGCTTACACTACTTCCTTGGCGTGAAAGTTGTGCGGGACCACGAACACGAGGGCACCGTGCACCTTGGACAGGAAGGGTACGTCGACAAGGTTCTAACAGAGGTTCAACATGCAGTGAAACAAAAGCGGTAGCGACTCCCCTTGACACTGGAACTCAACTGATGCCTGCAAACGAGCAGAGTCAGCTCGTGGATCAATCGAATTATCAGTCTGCAGTTGGAAGTCTTCTCTCACTTGGCCATTGCCACTCGACCTGACATAGCTGCTGCTGTTTCTTGTGTTGCAAAGTTCTGCTCTAAGCCAACGACAGAACACTGGATTGCGGTGAAACAGAATCTTCCGCTACTTGAAAGGAACAAAGCAGCTGGGCTCTACTGTTTCAACGGAGTCAGGAGGAACTCATTGGCTACGCTGACGCTGACTGGGCTGGAGACCAAGGAGACAGGAAAGTTGACAACTGGCTTTGCATTCAAACTGTCTGGAGCAGCGGTCAGCTGGCGCAGGTAGGAAACAGACGATCGTGGCACTATCAACTGCTGAGGCTGAATACGTTGCTTTGTCTGCTGCTGCACAAGAGACTGTCTGGCTACGCAGTTTGCTTGAGAGTCTACACCAGGACACGTCAAGCCCGACAGTACTACTGGAGGACAACCGAGAGCGCCAAGGCGATCGCCACAAGTGGCAAAAACCCGTGCAGCATACCCGGACTAAGCACATTGACGTCAAGTTTCACTTCGTCCGCTCGTTGGTTGACGATGGGGTGATCGACGTCTAACCCTACTGCCCGACCGAGCTGATGGTGGCAGACATTCTGACCAAGGCCCTACCACGCGATCGTTTTCAAGTCCTGAGAAAGGAACTGGGTTTGGTCACTCTTCCAGAACATAAGCCCCCTTGAGCTGAGAAGGAGTGATGAATATGCAGCTTCTAGGGCGCTTCTGATTCAACATGTCTGTAGCCTTATTGTCACGCCCTTTAGCCAGACAACGATGAATGCAAGCAGGATAGGATGTTGTGATTCACTGACTTGCGTTTAGCTAGGCCGCTGGCTACACGGCTCACTCTCC
>JASAMY010002256.1:0-110052 GCA_030248085.1 Paralinhomoeus sp. GSCO2_6 | reverse complement strand
CGTTTTCCTTCAATTAAGGCACTCAAAAGCGCAAAAATTTCGCCTGCGTCGCTGTGGTACTCATCAAACGCACCGTTGATTCGTAAGGGGCAAAAAAATACCGTCATTTTTGTCTATTCCACAGTAGTGTAGTTTGTGTGGTGAAAAGAAATTGACCTACTCCCCCCTCTGTCAGAAAACCCTGGATCCGCCAGTGATTGGGACAAATTCCTCTTCTTCTAAAAATGGTGAAAAATACGGACGGTACTGCACTATGTTGGGGACCCCAAACAAGGAGGATCGTTTTAGGCACTATCAAGCAAGTTTATGCAATACGCATGAATAGTTTGCGCTAGACTGATTTGCGACTTGCTATTAAAATGAAACAATGAAATGAAATTCAGGGCATCTACACCACCCCCCCCCCCGTTGTTCAAAACCCCTTACACAGGTGGGAACCCCAAACAAACAAAGGTGCCCACAGAAAGGGCCAGGGGCGGGGTAAATCGCCAAATTTGTTGAAGGCAGGGGGTGGGTAAATTAGGATTTTCGGGATGGTTTTATACGTTGAAATTGCTCAGAAAATGGTACTTTTTCGCTTCAAAATGGACCCAAAACGTAAACATCTTTTTGCAAGAGGTAAATTGACTTGAAGCTCCAGAAAATGAACGACAGGGGAGGGGTCGTCCTCATCCCGAAAGTCTTTCAGGATAGAGGTCTTCCAGGGGAGGGGGTCGTCCCCCCCCAATAGGGCAGGTATGCTAAGAACACGCACGCACGTGACGCCACGCACGACATCCAAAAAACAAAACGAACCTCATTCACTGCCTCTTCAACAACAGTTGTAACTCTGTTCAAAATCAAAGGAGATTGCGATCTCCTTCTGATGCCTCGCACAGAACAGTGCCTCTTCATAAACCGCAGAGCATAGGTGGGCTCAGGGGTGGTCTAGAGGGGGGGGGGGGGGGTTCACCTCCCCCCTGGCTATGGCCGTCCCGCTTTTTTGCGGGGACCGAGCCCCCCCCCCCCCCCTGGCCATCGCCATCCTGGAGAACTCGCGGGAAACCCTTCCCTCAATACTAAAAAAAATGGGTAAAGATGCGTGTCTTTGTTTCTTTTTCAGTGAATAGTATGACCCAAAAACGCCTGATAAGTGGTATTTAGACCTTATTTTGACCCATTTTAGACCAAAAAACGTACCCATTTTACACGTTATTATGGTGCATAAATCCCCTCCACTCAAACCACCCCTCCTTCAAATTGTATCCCGGTCACTTTATCTGGGATGGCTCTCCAGACCCCCCCCCCCTCGAAACCCCCAGACACCCCCCCCCCCCTGGCTTTTGGACCAAACTACACCTATGCCGCAGAGAAGAACCTGAACGGGTTCCCATGCGGGGAAGAAAGGGGGAAACGAGCAGCTATGAACGAGAGCAACAGCAACGGCGACGACACGCAACTCACCGTGCGCAGTGCTCCTGTCGGTCGCGGCGCCGGGCGCAGTGTCCGTTCGTAAGGAGAAAACTGCCACAGTGCCGCCTCTCTTCTCATCACCTACACAAATGCAAAGCAATGCCGTACAAATTCTGACAGCGACTGACGGCTGACGACGCCGTTAGACGCACGCACGCACGCACTCGCTCACCACGCCTGCACGCGCGCACGCACGCACTCACTCACTCACTCACTCACTCAAGAGACAGACGCTTTTCAATCAACAATTTTGGAAGAGCAAAGCGCACCCGCCTAGCTTTGGTAGAACGTTGCAGCGCTCGCCCACCACAGCCCATGTGACGCCAGAGCCGGACACGATCATCGCGCACCGTCTCCTTTACCAGCTAAACGAACATTAAAAAATAATGTGCAACTTTTAATTGTACAACAACTTCACTTTAATCTCGCGCTCGCGAATGTCGGCGATGTCAGCTTCCATCCGAGCACATGATGAGCCCATTCTGATAGTTCCTTCTAAGGCGCCTTACTCGGGGCCGCACGGTTGTCACGAATTGATATATTTTATTTCGAAATTTATTTCTATTTATTAAGGAAGAAAAACAACCGTTATGCACTAATCAAGGGCAAGCACAAAGCAAAGAAAGGCAGAAACACGTACTATAAATGTATTCATCTGACTGCTCAACGTCTAAAAGCCATTAAATGTCATGTTCCATAAACTATTTACCTATATACATTGCATTTCCTTTGCATTGCCGTAACCTTTATGGAGTACACAATATGCGTTTAATCCTCTATTGACCTTTGTTGTGTGCTCGCTTAGGCTAAAGTTGTATAGTCTGAATATGGTAGCAGAGAATTGGACAGCTTTCCCATACAGTGTCCCACTAAACAGCGCGCCTCAAAGGGTAGTCCCTTGTCTTAGCGTTTTCGAAAGTTCATCCGGCTGCGTGCGATTCAAGACGACAGGGTGTGTAGTCATACGTGTAATACCATCGTCGCATACGTGTAATACGGGCTATTAGTAAAAGTTAATCGTTAATAGTTAATTGTTACTTTTGAATGTAATAAAACGTGCAGCGTGACACAACGCGGTGCGGATAATCAGCGGCAGTGCTTTCTTTGATTGCTCAACATAGAACAATTTTTCAACTTCCTTGAAAGAGCAGTGGGACGCGGTGCCGTCGCCGGCTGCCGACCGGAGGAGACGACGCCCTGCCATCTCCGATGGCGGGCCGATGGAGACGACGCCCTGTCGGTGTCGACGCTGACTCTGCCGTTCCCGACTGCTGACCGTCGCGGCGGCCTGCAGTAGTCACTTCGAGATGGCGCGACGTCGACCCCAAGAGGACGGGCGTCGGCGCGGACAAGCTCTGCCTGGTCGTCGACTACCCTACACCGGACGCGCGGCCAACGAGGCGGTGGCGGTGGCTGCTGGAGTTCGACGTTCGACGAACTTCTCGTAGAGACGCCAGCATCAGTCTGTTCCGGACAAGTAATGTTGTAGTGGTCGCACACCCGACAGCGGTAGTATGCATCGCCGCTTGCTGACAACGGGCCATATCTCGTGAAAAGACGAAACCCGTCACCATCGGCAACGATGAGAACCCGGCCCTTTAAGTTCTTGATGTCACAACTTCAAAATGCCCGCCAGAGTTGCGCAAATAGACTGACGGGCGAGATCTCAGCTCGCCGTGCGGCGCGTCGTACCTGCCGTAGCCCCCTGGGACGTACAGTGCAGACAGCCCAGCCGTTGTCAACTCCGTCCGTGCTGTAGACGAAGACGTTGACGTCGAGCCAGTTGGCGATGGCCCAGCACTCAAACTCGATCGCCCAGGAGCCAACTTCACGGAGATCGCCACGTTGAACACGGACGCTCTTGCCGTTTACGACCACGGCGTCCCAGCGATTTTTCAAGTAGTCTTCTGCGGAGGAAAACTTGTCCGCGTAGTCGCGCAGGGCCGGCCAGTTCTGCAGAATAAACTCGCACAGCTCGCGACGGACTACCGCATGATATTGCTCGCTGCCAGATAGAAAAAGCAGACAGAGCGAAAGAAGCAGTCGCCACCGCCGCCCGTTTTAGAAAAACATACGAAACAGCATAGAAATACCGATTAACGCTAATAACAGTGTAGTAAAACCGAGATTTCTGCAGCCAATCTTCTATGCGAAGAAAACGGATCTTCCGGACTTATAGTCAGAGAGCAGGCGCTGAACATCAGGCCTTGTCCACACAGCTGAACGAAAAGTTCCACGACGATTCGACATGACATTGAAAACTAAACAATTCAAATTAAAAAAAAACTTATAAATATGTCTACCGTACACACAAATACACAGGTGGGCCGGCATTTTTTGACTGGGCCGGCATTTCTCGACTGGGCCGGCATTTCCTTACACCGACTGGGCCGGCATTTCCTTACACACTCGGTCAAACGCGGACGACAGTTTATGGCCTTGTGTTACGGTCTTGTGGCGCTACAAACGTTCGGCGGGTTTTCGGGCGGCGGCGCTTCCATTGCCCGCCGCCGCCCCCGCTTCACGCACTGCTGAGAGGAAGGGAGTGGGCGGCTGGCGGGTTGGCCGCCGCTACCACCCGCCAGCGGGTTTTCGGGCGGTGGGGCCGCGATTACCCGCCGCCACCCCGGAAAAAGGCGAACTTGCTGCGGCGGACAGCGGGCTGGCCGCCACATGGCCCGCGGGTCCCCTGACACAAACTGACCATTTTCTTTGTTGGTCGATAGGGAGTGGCTGGCGGCTCCGCTCTCTGGCGTCTCGCGAACTACACCGGTTTCGCGCACCAGCGCCCTCGTCGACTCGCGATGCTACGGAAGTGGAGGAGGCGGCGTCGTCGACGTCGGCGCAGCGGCCGACGGAGCGGCTCCGTCGGACGCCGCCCAGCGCGGCCGCAATGAGCGAGCGCGTCCGCCGCGCCGCTGCCACCCGGCCGTCGGAGCCGCGGCCGCCGGCCGCGTCGGCTCACTGCCGTTGGGCGCGGACGGCGACAACTAGCCGCCGAGTCCGTCCCATGCTATGGAGCCCTAATTCGATGAGCCCACGCTGCGAGAATTGAGGAGCGTAACGGAGACGCGCGTCGCCGCTCTGATCTCGGCGCGAACTGGCTCGCATCGCCGACGCCCCCCCCCCCCCCCCACACACATTTACCCTCGTCGACACCCTTCTCTGGTGGCTTTGTTTCCTCCTTCGATGGACGCATCAGTCGGACAATCAACGTGACCGTCGTCGCCGTGCTTGTCGTGCACTGCGTCGTCATGGAGGAGCTCGAAGAGGACCTGTGCAAGTTTGCACTCTCCTTCGAAGTGTTGGACCAGGGCCGGACTGTCGGCCCCGAAAAAGACGTCGTCGTCGTCCACCACGAGGACGGAGACGGAGGCTTGTCCGGCATGCTGCAAGGGGCTACTGGAACGGAGTGCAGTCCAGCCAGCGAGGCTGTCGTCGGCAACCACGGGTCATCTACGGTCGCTTCGACTCGGAGCGACGCGTCTTCGCTGGCGTCCGAGTCCCCCATTCCCAGACCCACACACCTGTGGCGCCTTTGTCGGCGGGACATCCGGAGAATTATCGCAATAGATGGCAATAAGGTTCATTTACCGCGCTCAGTTGGACGCTAGGCAATTACTTAGCAATTATCGATTACTTAACAATTATCGATGCTTGGCAATTATCGATAACTGCACTGTGACTGTATTTGTCAATGCCGCACTCTACATTGTAATTACAGTTCCGACTGATTGTAAATGTACCTGCTGGTGGATGACTGCCAACGTTCGTTTCAGAGCACGGTGCTGGAGCAGCAGCACCGGGGGCCTCTGTCGGGCACGGCCAACGCCTTTTACAACAGCATCGACGCGGCGCCGAACATGAGTCTCAACGTCAAGAAGTCCATTCCGCTCGTCAGCGAATTGGTGAGTCATCTGCAGCTAGTGACGGCGTCCACCGCAGCCGCGAACACCAATATACCCACCTGCGATGCGCGTGTTCGTAAGTATGCCATGCCGCCTTTGGGCACTCCACACGCGTCCGTCCGACCGGACCGCTCTTGCGACTGTCGTCGCATTAACGCCAAAGTCGCTCTTCTCTTTCCCTCTACCTCTCTTTTTCTTTCTGAAAGCTCATGGAACCGACAGTAGCCGTGCACACTGTGGGGGTCGGCACACGACGCACACGCACGCACCGCAATCGTGACGTGCAGTCGCACGTTCCACGAGACGTTGGCCCTCGTTCAGGTGCTCAGGGTAAGTGTCGTCCGACTGCGCAGCCACTCGTATACGTACGTCTGGGTGTTGGTGTGCCGGCCGGCCGCCGGACGCATGCATGCACCGCCTTGCTGTCCCCCCTTTCCGCGCGCGAGCTGCTCGCTCGCGTGGCGTTCGTTGAAAAGGAAGAAAGGAAAAGGCCGCTCGGTGGCTGCATCACTGGGAGCCGTTCGACCTCGACAACTGCCGAGATTGAAGCTGCCGAGTAGAAGGTGTCGGCCAGTCACAGCTGCCGCCGTCGCGTTCGCATGAATCGCCCGCAGTCGGAGTGCGCTTTTCTTACAACCCAGCGCAGCGGCGCGGCGGCGGGCAGCTTCTCCTCCGCGCTCGCTGTCACCCCAGCTATAGCTCCCGCATGTTCTCTTGGCGGCATGTGTCGTCGCGTGTGGGGACCGTTGAAACTTGGTTCGCGACGAAATGCCGTGCCGTGTTTTGCTTCCGGTTCTCGGGATGCAGTCTCGCCTTGCAGTGCAGTGGTGTACACGAGACGTCTGGAATAGAGTAGTGCACGCAGAATCTTGCCCAATAACCAACCCGCTGTTCGAACTGGAGATCGCGTGCGTACGTGCGTGTGCCGCTTGATAGCTGTGGGAGTCGTTAGCGACTGTGCAGAGCCCACGTGGCCAAGAAAGTGCCGAACGGTCGAGTGAATGTTCAGACGATGGCGACGAAGCGCGCGCAGGCGGGTCTCGCGAACGCGGCCAAGACGACCGTGGGAGACGACGAGCTGGTAAGAATGACTTGATCGGTCGGCACCGTGCTGCGCTCGGCGATTCAGAAGGCGCACGTGTACAAGAAGACGCTGCAGGCGTTGCTCTACCCCATCTCGTGCACGACTCCGCACAACTTCCAAGTGACCAACTTCCAGACGCCGACCTTCTGCCACGACTGCGAAGGCCTACTCTGGGGTCTCGCCCGTCAGGGCCTCCGCTGCACCGAGTGCGGAGTCAAGTGTCACGAGAAGTGCAAGGAGCTGCTCAGCGCCGACTGTCTACAACGTGCGGCCGGGAACGGCCGCGAGCCGCGTCAGCTTCGCACACCGACCAGTGTCGCGCCTCTTCAGGAGCCGCCGAAAAGAGCAAAAGCCACGGTGATGCCGACAACCGAACGCATCAAAATTTCATCGACGCCATGAAGGACCGCATGAAGATTCAAGAGCGCAACAAGCCGGAAATATTCGAATTCATCAGGTGTTGTGTAGCACAAGCGTGCAGCTGGTTGAAACGGCAACCGTTGGCGCGTTCAGGGACGTCTTCTTTGTGGACGAAGAAGTGCACAAGAAGACGGTGAAGCTGGTGAAGCAGAGCATTCTGGAAGGCACGTCGAAGTGGTCGTGCAAGATAACGATCACGGGTGCTGTCGCGGCTTGACGGTGGAACGGCGCCGAAAGGACGAGTGTCGACGGCGTTCAGTGAACAGCGCGCAGGGCCTCATCGCCAAGGACAAGACGGGCAAGAGCGACCCCTACGTCACCGTGCAAGTGGGCAAGAGCAAGAAGCGGACACGCACCATCCACCAGAACCTGAACCCGGTCTGGAACGAGAAGTTCTTCTTCGAGTGCCACAACTCGACGGACCGCATCAAAGTGCGCGTCTGGGACGAGGACAACGACCTCAAGAGCAAGCTGCGCCAGAGGCTGACGCGCGAGTCGGACGACTTCCTGGGACAGACGATCATCGAAGTGCGGACGCTCAGCGGAGAGATGGACGTCTGGTACAACCTGCAGAAGCGCACCGACAAGTCGGCCGTCAGCGGCGCCATCCGCCTGCACATCAGCGTTGAAATCAAGGGAGAGGAGAAAGTCGCGCCCTACTACATCCAGTACACGTGCCTGCACGAGCACGTCTTCATGCACTGCTACGACGAGGCCGACGCGGCCGCGTTGCGCCTGCCGGACGCCAAGGGGGTTCGTCCTCGAACACCACGCACGCACGCACGCACGCACGCACGCACGCACGCACGCACGCACGCACGCACGCACGCACGCACGCACGCACGCACGCACGCACGCACGCACCTGTCAGTTTTGTAGGAGGAGGCGTGGAAGGTCTACTTCGAGGAGCGCGGCGAGGAGGTGGTGGACGAGTTTGCGATGCGCTACGGCATCGAGAGCATCTACCAGGCGATGACGCAGTTCGCCTGTCTCTGCACCAAGTACATGTGCCAGGGCGTGCCCGCGGTCATCTCCACGCTGCTCGCCAACATCAACGCCCACTACGCGCACACGACCGCCACCTCGCCAGTCAGCGCCTCCGACCGCTTCGCCGCCTCCAACTTCGGCAAGGACCGCTTCGTCCGCCTCCTCGACCAGCTGCACAACTCGCTCAGGATCGATCTCTCCATGTACAGGGTGCGTCAGCGCCCCCGCACTGGTCCCACGCGCGGCGCGTGTGTCACTGTCGCTCGCCTTGCAGAACAACTTCCCCGCGTCCAGTCCGGCCAAGCTGCAGGACCTCAAGTCGACGGTGGACCTGCTGACGTCGATCACGTTCTTCCGCATGAAGGTGCTGGAGCTGACGAGTCCACCCAGGGCCAGCAACGTCGTGCGCGAGTGTGCAAAGGCTTGCATGCAATCCACCTACCAGTTCCTCTTCGACAACTGCGACGAACTCTACCTCGTACGTCCTGCGTTCCCCTTCCCTTTCCCCCATTTTCTGAATCCTGGAGAAACCAAGCACTAATTGACGTCCATTTACTCTAGCCATACATGTATGTACATATACACAAAGTAAACAGCAGTAGACCAAATGGTTCCATTTCCCAAATGTGTACACTGCACACACAGTTTTCAACAGTCAGACGCACGGTTCTTGGGTGTCGGATCATCTGCGCTTTTAAGCGCCACGACCCTGCGGCGGCCAAAGGCGACGACGAAGGCGGCGTTGACTCGATAAAATTCTGGTCCAAACTGGTTCTCATCATGCGAATCGCTATTGAAGAGGATCAAAAGACCTATACGACCGTCCTGAACCAGTGAGTCCTTTCGAAGGTCTGGCGCAGCCGTCCTGCTGACTCGTGTACATATAGGTTCCCGCAGGAGCTGAACATCGGCCAGCTCAGCGCCGCCACCATGTGGGAGCAGTTTCAGAACGACCTCCGCCTCGCACTCGAAGGTACTTCCGCTTTCTGTAGTCGTTCCTCAGCGACTGTGCGTGCGTGCGTGTGCGTGTGCAGAACACAGCATCACCAAGCCGCCCGGCTCGAAATCGTCCGACTACATGAACACGTACTTCAAAGTCAAGGGCTTCTACAACTCGTACGTCGCAAACCTGCCCAACTACAAGGCGTCCATCCCCGAGTTCCCAGCGTGAGTGACCCCCGCCGGGTGCGACAGTGCGCAGCATCAGCGGCTCCGCTCGTTCAGGTGGTTCATTCCGTTCGTCATGGACTGGCTGAACGAGAACGACCAGCTCTGCATGGACTTTCTCTACGGCGCCTACAAGCGAGACAAGGACGACAACGTGCGAAGGGGGCGGGGGCGGGCGTGAGGCGCTGCGAGGAGACGCGCCAGCGCGTCTCTCCTCTTGCAGTTCCCGCAGAGCAGCGACCACACGAAGTTCAGCAACTCGGTCGTGGACGTCTTCACGCAGCTCAACCAGGCGCTCGACGTGCTCACCAAGATGGACTGTCCCAACCCGGAAGTGTGTCAGGACATGATGAACCGCTTCGCGGCCACCATCAACAAGGTGCTGCTGGCCTACGCGGAGCTGGTGCAGCGCGACTTCGGCCGCTACGTGGAGAAGGAGAACCTCGCCTGCGTGCTCCTCAACAACGTGCAGCAGCTGCGCGTGCTGCTCGAGCGCATGTACCAGGCGATGGGCGGCGCGGCCGCCGAGACCGACGCGCTCGACGAGCGCGCCAGCCAGCTGCTCGAGGGCCTCCAGACGCGTCTCAACGCCGTCCTCGAGCGCCTCGCCGTCCAGTTCGCCCAGAGCCTCGAGGCGAGCGTCCGCGACGCCATGTACAAGCTCGCCGCCCTGCTCGCCAAGATCAAGGGGCCGCCGGCTCAGAAGCAGCAAGTCGTGCACGAGGCCGAGATCGTGCTCGAGCCCCTCATGGCCTTCCTCGACGTATCCCTCACCAACTATGCCGACCGATGCGAGAAGACCGTGCTCAAGTACCTGCTCAAGGTCTGCAGCGTGTTCGGCGCCACTTGTAGCGCCGACCGACACATTGCAGGAACTGTGGCGCATTACAATGACTTCCATGGAGAAAATCGTCGTGTTGCCCCCTCTCGTCGACAAGAATGTTGGTGATCAGACTGTATTGGCTCGGTGACGCGAAGCGGAATGGCCTCGTTCAGACGTTGAAAAATCTGCCACAAGCAAAAATCACCGACTACACAAAGCTGTTGTCGAGCAACGTGAAGGACCTAAAGCTGAGCTCGGTCAAGGACATGATGGTAAGCAGAAGACAGGCGTCACGGTCGTCGTCCCAGTGTCGCCTGCGCGCGCCGATTGGTAGGAGATCGCGCGCGAGACGGAGAGGAGCCTCACGCCCAAACAATGCGCCGTCATCGACGCCGGTCTCGACACGATCAAGGGATTCTTTTACGCTCAAGGGAAAGGCCTGAAAAACTCGTTTCTCGACAAATCTCCCGAGCTCCAGTCGCTCAAGTACGCTCTGTCGCTCTACACGCAAACCACGGATCAGCTCATCAAGACCTTCATCGGCTCCCAGATCGACCAAGGTTGACGCTTTCCGCGTCCGCCATTGCATCCACGATCCGCGATCCATACTTCGTCACCGTCCGACGTTCAGACGCTCCGTCGCGCGACGAACCAGTGGGAGAAGTGAGCATTCAAGTCGATCTGTTCACCCACCCAGGCACGGGCGAGCACAAGGCAACTGTGAAGGGTGCGAGCACACCATGTTTCCTCAAAGCCGCTTGGTCGACAGGCGACGAACAAATGCATATTCAGTACTGGCAGCCAACGATCTTCGCTGGCAAACGACCTCGGTGTTCAAGCCGTTCGTAGAGCTGAACATGGTGGGTCCGCACCTGTCGGACAAGAAGCGCAAGTTCGCGACCAAGTCAAAGGCGGGCACGTGGGAGCCAAAATACGGGGAGACGTTCCACTTGTTAGTCGTCGCGAGCGGCGGTGCGCACAACTAGTGGAATGCTGGCCAGCGTTGTCCACGTTTCAGCATCGTGGGCAACGAGTGCGAGCCCGAGAGCTACGAGCTCATGGTGCAGGTGAAGGACTACTGCTTCGCGCGCGACGACCGCGTCTTGGGCGTGGGAGTGCTGCAGCTGCGCGAGGTGGCCGAGCAGGGCAGCTGCGCGCTCTGGGTGCAGCTGGGCCGCCGACTGCACATCGACGAGACGGGACTCATCCTCCTGCGCATCCTCAGTCAGCGACAGCACGACGAGATGGCCAAAGAATTCGTCAGACTCAAGAGCGAGGTCCGCTTCGAGACCGAGTCCGTGGCCGCGGCCGCTGCCGCCGCGGCCGCGGCCGCGGGCGCAGGCTCCCTCAGCCGGTCACCCAGTGCCGCCGTTCTCTCGTAAACGCCAGCGGCTGTGCTGAGCAAGCCATCACGGAAAACCCACGGCGATCAGCGCTGGCGCTCAAACCTGGGAGACGGGGTCCTTAGTTCGCTTGTGTGACATACCACTCCATCATTTCCATTCCTCCGCCTGTATAGTCGGTCGCGGTCTGTGACTAGAGATTTCTTCGAATGTTTTCTTCACCTGTTTCGCTTGTTACCGGTGATATAAGTTTCATTGCTGCTGGTACATACAAATGCTCTCATGTTCAGTTCAACAGAACAGTGGAATGGAACAAACGGTCTGCAAAACAAATGTGGGAACAACTTCACTATAAAACAAGCCCTACAAAACTATAAACAAGCCACAATGTACATACACGGATGACCACATTCATGGTGCTAAATATGTGTGGCGTTCTTGTACAAGTTTAAAAATTCATCCTTGTACATGCAAAAGAAGGGTGGGTTTGGGGCAGGGCTCATCACCCCCCCCCCCCCAATTGAGTAAGGTGGCCCAAAATATCTAGAAGGGTACTGTACCCCAGTGCAACATTATGCCTGTTATGCCTGACAATATCACATGGACTGCTGATAATATCTCATGCGCTGCCTAGATACATGGCAATGGACATACAAGGATGACCACATCTATGGTGCTAAATATGAGTGGCGTTGTTGTACAAGTTTACAAAAGTTCATCCTTGTATATGCAAAAAAATGGGGGAAGGATGGGTGCAGGCCACCCCCCCCCCCATGATGTTAGTTGAGCGAGGAGGGCCAAAACATCTACTGATAATATCACATGGACTGCCTAGATACATGGCAATGGACATACAAGGATGACCACATCTATGGTGCTAAATACGAGTGGTGTTGTTTGTGCACAACTTTAAAAAAGTTCATCCTTGTTGTTGTACATGCAAAAATGGGCGGAGGATGGTGCAGGCCACACCCCCCCCCCCCATGACGTGAATTGAGCGAGGAGGGCCAAAACATCTACTGATAATATCTCATGCGCTGCCTAGATACATGGCAATGGACATACAAGGATGACCATATCTATGGTGCTAAATATGAGTGGTGTTGTTGTGCAACTTTAAAAAAGTTCATCCTTGTTGGTGTACATGCAAAAATGGGCGGAGGATGGTGCAGGCCACCCCCCCCCCCATGGTGTGAATTGAGCGAGGAGGGCCAAAACATCTACTGATAATGAGGCGCTCGCGATCCCGGCCGGGCTGTACGGTTTCTAGAACGAGTAGGCCCCCAACGTCGACAGAGCGCCTACGTACACCACGCGCGAGCGAGAAGCCGTCAAACTTGCCGCCTCTGGCTACCGCTGCACTGCTCGTCCGGCTGTTGGCTAGCACTGAAATCCACGCGCGTTCCTGCAACTCGAATTCGCCTCTAGGGAGCGCTGTCTCCCCACGGTGGCGAGAGACGATGAAACACAACGACACACGAAACGGGCGCAGCGCAAACTTCCCTTCCGTAGTCGCTGCCGCGCTAGAGGCCGACGTCGCTTCGCCTGTCGCGACGCGCCAAAGCCGACGCTGCTTCGCCTGTCGCAGCGCGCTGTGTGGGCAGGCTGACGTCGACGTGACGGGGCTGCCGACAGAGGTCGAGTCAGCGGCCGCTGCGCCGGTGCGCTTGAGTGAGAGCTCGCTGGCGTCGACGTGTCGGGGCTGCCGACAGAGGTCGAGGCGAACGGCTCGGGTGCAGGTTTGGGTACGACCGTCCAACGACGCTGCACTATTTGGCCCGTCACCACACGTGCAAGACGCAGAAAGGTCGCACGGTGGCTTCGCCGCGAGCGGGGGAGCGGGAAAAACAAACGGGAACATCAGGGAAAACGCACGGAATCGGTGGGAATCGGAATGACCAGCGGTCAGCGCGTGTCACGCGAGCGGAAATGCGCGCGAACGCCCACGCATGCGTCGTCCAATCACAAAGGAGGGATTTGAACGGACGCGCTGCTAGCGACACCTGGCTGCGCCTAGCGGGCGGGCAGAAAAGCGAGACTCGAATGTCGCTACGACTACGACGAGACGACTACGACTTTGGCTGTCGTAGCCGCACTGCACGAAAACGCACAAAAGATTCACAGGTAGCGCAGCTGCAGGGGGTCCGATGACAGAGCGGCGTAGAGGACGTTGCCGCCAGTCGTCCCCTGCATAATATCTCATGCGCTGCCTAGATACATGGCAATGGACATACAAGGATGACCATATCTATGGTGCTAAATATGAGTGGTGTTGTTGTGCAACTTAAAAAGTTCATCCTTGTAGGTGTACATGCAAAAAATGGGCGGAGTATGGTGCAGGCCACCCCCCCCATGATGTGAATTGAGCGAGGAGGGCCAAAACATCTACTGATAATATCGCATGGACTGCCGAGATACATGGCAATGGACATACAAGGATGACCACATCTATGGTGCTAAATATGAGTGGTGTTGTTGTGCAAGTTTAAAAAAGTTCATCCTTGTAGGTGTACATGCAAAAAATGGGCGGAGTATGGTGCAGGCCACCCCCTCCCCCACCAATGATGTGAGTTGAGCGAGGAGGGCCAAAACATCTACTGATAATATCGCATGGACTGCCTAGATACATGGCAATGGACATACAAGGATGACCACATGTACTAGATATGTGTGGCATTCTGGTACAAGTTTAAAAAAGTTCATCTTTGTAGGTGTACATGCAAAAAATGGGCAGAGGATGGTGCAGGCCACCCCCCCCCCCATGATGTGAATTGAGCGAGGAGGGCCAAAACAACTACTGATAATATCACATGGACTGCCTAGATACATGGCAATGAACATACAAGGATGACCACATTTATGGTGCTAGATGTGTGGCATTCTTGTACAGTTTAAAAAGTTCATCCTTGTAGGTGTACATGCAAAAAATGGGTGTACATGTACAAGGATGACCATATCTATGGAAAACTCCTTGTACAATACTGTCCTTGTACATGGCAAAGAAGGGTGGTGATAGTTCAAGGGGCAGCCCCCACCCCACCCTTGATTTGAGTTGAGTGAAGTAGGAAAAAACGTCTAAATGTAATCTGCAAGAGTACTCTATCCCTGTGTGACAGTATGACTGTTTCGCCCTGGCTCCCGTTTGCCAGAGCGAGAGCATGTGCACCTAAGGAAGGGCCACAATTGCACCTATGATGCCGTAGTTGCGAGTACAGCTCTACATAGTTTGAACTAGGGCATCAATGTTCACTTCGCAGGCAGGGCAGCAGCATTTCTCCTTGCAGGTTGTTCACATCCCCAACCTCCTTGAAAATTTCTTTTGTTTTTTTGACCACGCCAGCAGGTCCAAAACCTAAGAATGTAGTCACGCGCATGTCAGTAAGTTTTCAAGACTCAGGATATAAAAGGTAGGATGTGGATATGCCTAGTTCTTTTACCTAATCAGAATGACACAATAAGAGGTATGGCTGTGCTCTTTTGAGTGCGTTGGGTCTGACCAATAAAAACTGTGAAACTGTCAAACAACACAAAGCACGTTTGTAGCTCATGTAAATACTGCAAACGGCGAAAGAATGAGTTGGAAGTGACTACGACTAAGTTCGCACGAACTAACCGCGTAAAGTACGGTACCTACAGTTCATGCCAAGGTCGAATGCAGCCATACAATGCAATACGTATATACCTAACTGAGACTGCTCTCGCTACATACATCTTCAGTTTAAAGCACGGGATATCGGCACAAATAAACGTCATCAGTAGATCACAACTTTCTGATCAGTCAAGTTCAGAGGACTGGGGTGTAGTGAGAGAGCGCCTAGTTCCAAAGTCCCTACTGGCCGGTCGTTGTGGGCTCTTGAATTTGGACCGGCGCGAACGCCGTCAGTTTTTCGACATATTCGGAAGTGGTCGTGGTGCGCTCCTCAGTTGGTGGTGGCGGTGGTGGTGGAGCTGGCTGGAGTGGCGAGTGGGAGGGGGGAGGCGTGCGGCGACGCTCGTCGGCGTCGTCGTCGTCGGCGTCGTCGGTGGAGCTGATGGCGACGAGATCGACGTTGTCGTTGAGCCGCTCCACGAGGCGGCCTCCGCCGCGACTCCGTCCTTCCCCGCCGCCTTCCCCGCCTCTGCTCCGCCGCCCTTCCACAGCCGACTGCGCAGTCTCCCCTGCTGTCCGCAACGATCGCCCGCTCGACGACGGCCGCAGCTGGCGCGTTTGGATCTGGGAAACCTAGCAAACGTCCCCGGCGGACGTGCAACTCGAGTGTAGAGGTGAATTGGAAAGAGAACGCTGAACACTTTTGCAAGGTGTACTGTATATGGCGTGTAGACGGTAGCATGTGCACACACCTACAGACTACCCAGCCTCTTAACTGGCTTGAGACCTCATATTTTGGAATGAACGTTATGTACACAGTAGGTATGCTTTTTGATAGGTTTCCCTCGTGCGGCAGTGGCGGAGTCCAGGCGTGTTTGTCTTCTGTTTGCGCCACGGGTTCTTCTTTCTCTGGTGGCTGTAATTCAAGCGGTTGTAGTGCATCAGTTGAGTCCGTCCTCTTGTCATCCTTCGAATTCTTTTCGCCGGTTTTGGTTTTCCGAGTAGCTCGGCGCAGCCGTCGCGCTTCGGACGCGGGTGCGAGTAGAGCTTGTGGGCAATCCAGCGTGATTTGTTTATCTTTGACCAAAGGGCGGCACTCTATCTGCTTGGTCGACGTCATTCCCGTCAAGTAGAGCAGGCCGGCCTGCGCGACGGGATAGCTCTGAATCGCCTCGTTCACCACGACCGACGGCGGCGGCGGCCGAGTCGAGCTCCGCTGTGTTGAGGCGTCCTGGAGCAGCTGCATCGCCGACACCGGCTCCGACGTTGGCTCCCGCTTGTCGCTCTTCGCGCCATCCTGTCGCACTCGCCGCAGCTGCGCCAGCGTCTCCGTGTCGAGAGGAGTCACGAGAGGCTTCCACGCCGACGACTGAGTCTGTCCTGCCGACAGTGGGTGCTCCTTCGACATGGCCGACTCGGCGCGGTCCACGTCGCTGCTGCTCATGTCGCTTGCCCGTTTCCCTAGGCGCTCCGCCTCTTTCTGTCGCTTGAACGCGTCCCAATCCGCGAGAGGCTGCGCCGGATTTGGCGGTCGTTCTTTTGGCGCAGCTAGACGAACTTTCGGCGTCGTCATCGTCTTCATCTTGACATCAGCCGTTGGACCAGCTTTCTTATGGATTTTCGGTGTGATGGGCCACTTAGCTACGTCTTTTGGCGTCCGTGTGGCTACTGCAGGTCTTCTTGGGGCCACCACTGCTGGCATCCCTGGCGCTACTGCTGGCTGCGGCTTTGTCGTGGTGGTCGCTGCGGTTGGCGGAGCGGCTTCTGTTGGTTTCGCGGCTGCTCCTTTTTTAGCTGCTTGTCTCTTGCGGCAGCACAACAGACAAAGCAAAATACTTGCCAAGGTGGCGACGCACAAGGCAATGACGCCAATCGCGATAGCAATCCAGTGAGCCTCGACAACTAAAATTTAGAAAAAGAAACGGTCAAGGGACTCGAGCAGCAACAATCTAGAAGAGCTCGTTTACAGCCGAGCAGGCCGAAGTCCTCCTGAGCCGTACTTGTCTCTAGCGGCAGAACGCCAACGTCCGATCCTCCAGGCACTGCCGCGAACGCGAACCCCTGGCTGCTGCCTTCATCGGTCCGACTCAGAGACGTGTCGACAGCCGTGCGCTCTTCTGCGCCGCCGGCTTCGCTAGTTTTAGGGCTTTTTCCGACTTGGAACGACACTGAGGAAGAAGTGGCCGGAATGACTGCCTTCTGCGCAGACGTCTTGGTGTCGGCGATCCGCTCGTTCGTCGTCACCGGCGCCGGCTCCTTCTCCAGCAGAATGCACGTGGCTGTTTGATTCGCATAATACATGCAGATTTGTCCGTCTTGACAAGCGACCCTGTCACACGCTAGCTGAAAACCAAGCGAAAGACTGAGGGTGGAACAGTTGCTCGACGTTTACCAACCAGAGTTTTTGTCACGGTCCCGTTGTCGACAGGAGCCGGGGGCTGCTCTTTCTTCAAGCAAGCTGCCTGTCGGCCTTCGAGGCTCAGACAGTAGTAGTCCGCAGGGCAGATGACGCGCTCACAGGGCGGTGGCGGCCTCGTCGTCGTTGTGGACGCCGTCGTCGTCGGCGGTGGCGGAGGCGTGGGCGCGGCGCGCTCGCAGTGCTGTCCCAGCCAGCCGACGCTGCACTGGCAGACCACCTGGCTGCCCGTGTCTCCGGTCGCCCACTGGCAAGTGCCGCGAGCATTGCACCAGAGCTTGGCGCACTCGAGCAGGCCCCGGAAGCGGTCGCAGCGCCAACCTGACAGAGGGAACGCGAGAGGGAATAGCGGTCATACATGTACGTGCTGCTATGGGCCCTACGGACCCGTATAGAGGGCGCCAAGGTCATGGCGGCCATAGGCGCTGCAGTTGCAGACGGGGCTGCCGTCGGCGAGCAGTTGGCACTGGCCGTATAGGCAAGGATTCTGTCCGGTTGAGCAGCTGTCCCTCTCGCAGAACTCGCCCAGGTTCTCGTAGCGACACTGGCAGCCGAGGCGTCCTCCGTCGACGAAGCAGCGCGCCGACTCCGCCCCGACGCCGCCTTTCCGAACTCGGCCGCCGTCATTGCACGGCCGGTACGAGTGACAGAAATCAGCCGATTGAACCAAAGCGTCACTGTACTGGCAAGTGGGACCTTGATAACCGCTTCGACAAACGCATCTAAACGTGTGCAGGTTAGTTATGGCGTGGACACGTGCTGCTGTCGCTCGTTCACCTGAAGTATCTCTGCTCGAGCAGCGGCTCGCAGCGCAGCGTGTGCGCTTGCTCGCAGAGGGCGCGGCTGCAGAGGTCCTCGAACTCGCACTGCGGACCCGCAAAGCCGCCGATGCAGTCGCAGACCGGCTCGTCGCGCTCCGTCAGTCGACACGTGCCGCCCGAGAAGCACTTGTGCCTGAAGGAGGGAAGCGTGCAGCAGCCGCTCGCGCGACCAACTCAGCTGCGTTTGCGCACAGCAAGCACGGGTTCTGCCTGAGCGTGCAGTGAGGTCCGCGGTAGCCGGCCGAGCAGCGGCACCTGTAGGCGATGGACGCACCCACGTTCTTCGACTGGCACACAGCCTTGTTGTCGCATGGGTTGGGAGTGCTGAAGGAGGCGGGTCGTAACCTTGTCCGACGATCCTTGGCACACTGGAATGCACTGCAGTGTGCTCACCACGAGTTGCAGGTTTCGCAGTGCTCGCCACTCAGATGCGCCGGACAGCGGCACTTCCATTCGCCCTGCTTCGCCTGCAACTCGCAGACGCCGCCGTACAAGCAGGGGTTCGGCTCACATGGGTCGGGCGGTGTTTCACACTCCTGACCAGTGTAACCAGGCCGGCTGAATCGGTTTTGACTCGTCTCAATGTTGACTGCTAGGCGCCCCGGTGCGCCAGTGTTCGTACTTGCAGACACATTGGTGCTTGCTGTCAGCGCTGTAGGCGTTGGTGCAGACGGCCGAACGGTGGCAGGGCCAGCTGCATTGGGTCTTCTGCAGCGACCGGCACTTCCACTCGCCGTCCTCCTTGTCCTCGGCGCACACGGCGCCCTCGCCGCAGACGGCGCCGATGCAGCGGCCGGGCGAAGCTCTTTCGCAAAGACGGCCCGTCCAGCCGCGGGGACACTCGCAAACAAAACTGAGACGCCCTCGTTGACGACTAGCCTTCTTCTCTCGGCAGCTGCCTCCATTGAGACACGGTTCCTAAAATGCCGAACTGCTAGAAATGGGCGTCGACGACAAGACGCAGGCAGCGCCACCTCCACCTCGTCGCAAGGTCTGCAGGTCCGATTGTAGCGGCATTGATCGCCGATGAATGGTGTGGCCGAGCAGTCGCAGTAGGGCCGGCAGCTGTTGTCGACGGCGCAGTGGCCGCCGTTGTCGCAGTGGAACGCCTTGCAGGGGTCCTGACACGTCTCGCAGTAGGTGCCGCTGCAACAGACGGGACAGACGCACTCGAAGTCGAGCGCGGAACGATCTCCTGCCATGATATTGTACGGTAGTTCGCTTACTGTACTCAAGACGGTCTGCACTTCATGACGTTACCGGGTCGATTAGCCGCCACTTCAAGATCGACCTTCATGACGCACGTGCCGCCGTTCTCGCACGGGTAGTCGTGACACACGTCTCCGTCGACGATGGAGATGACGCCGTCGGGAGGATTTCGAGCGGCAGACGGCGGCGAGTCCTTCATGGTCGGCACCAACTGATCCGACAGCTTTGTAGTCGTTGGATCGTGAAATGGCGGTGCTCGAGCGGCTGGTTGATTCGACTGCTCGTCTGACATGCTCGAAGAAGAGACGCGTGAAGAAGTTGTCCAGGGAAGGCGCTGAGTCGCAGAGCTAGCTGCGGAGGCCGTCGACGCTGTCGAGTCGGATGGGCGCAGTGCGGCTGAAGTTGGCGCCGGCGGTAGCGGCTGTGCGTCGTCAGGTGGGCAGGGTGGAGCCGTTCGCCGACTCGTCGTCAGCAGCTGCTGTGAAGGCGCCTCAACAGGCGAGGTGCCGTCACAGAAGCGACCTTCGGCGTTGGTAGAGCACATGCACGCCTTCCTTATAGGACTCGTATCTGAATGCGTCGCCAAGGATTGCAGCAGTGGATGCAGAGTTTGGGTAGAGCGTGTGACAGTGACCGGGTATCCAGTAGCAGACGCCGCTGCCGGCGCAGTCGTTGAGGCCGGCGACGTCGGGGCAAGGCAGCCAGGTGCGCCGGTTGCAGCGCTCGCCTACGAAGCCCTTGGCGCAGAGGCAGACCGCTCTGGCGCCCCGGTTGACGCAGCGCGCTCCGTTCCAGCAGGAGCTCAGCTCGCATGGGCCCACGGCCGAGCAATCGTCCGCGCCTGCAGACGACGCGCCCCACTGATCACAGCGCTCAGCGCAGCTTCGACGGACCAACCTCCGCAGTTGTGACCTCGACACGCCGGTGTCGACACCGTTAGCCACAATACAATACCGACGCACTGACCAATTCCGGTTGTCGACATTCTAACTCCCAACGTATTAACGATACACTTAAAACAACTATATTTGCGGATGAGTCTTACTAGGTGAGTATAGTTACGCTCTACGAGGCATTGTTCTCACGATGGTGTTCCACTAATCCATCCACCCACGCATCCTATGAGTTTAAACGTGAATGTACACGTACAATAGTACAATGTTTTTTTAATCTTGCGTGAGCAAAGGTAATCGTCACGCGGGTTCGCATACTATCAGACGCTAGGACGACACTGGCGCCCGTGCAAACCGACACCGAGATCCAAGTAAGGAGACTGTACTAGCTCTAGTCCTTACTAACTTTAAGATTTTGAAAAGTTGAGCGTTTTCGCAGCTGACCAGACGCAGGCGTTAGTAAATACTCACCAAAATACCATCAACCGCGGCGGACGCAAGGACGGTGAAATTCAGGTTTTCGTTTTTTTTTTTCTTTCGTTCAACGCATTAGAGTTGTCGGCTATTTCCAAAATATGCAACCGATACAAGCACAACCGATACAAGGGATCACTGTAGCTTAGGCTTTAGCTTAGGCTTAGGCTTAGGCTTAGGCTTAGGCTTAGGCTTAGGCTTAGGCTTAGGCTTAGGCTTAGGCTTTTGCTTAGGCTTAGGCTTAGGCTTAGGCTTAGGCTTAGGAGGCGGGAACAATAATCCCTTGTATCGGTTGTGCTTGTATCGGTTGCATATTTTGGGAATTGCCGAGTTGTCGAGGAATTGGTCGTGTCGACTTAGAATGGCTTGCGGAGTGGCGGTCAAGAGACCGCTGCTCGACATCGGCAGCCCTTCGTCGAGCCCCGCCGGCAACGGAGCTCCGAAGCGGCCGCGTCCGTCTGCGGGAGCGCACTGCACGCCGTTCGGCTTGCCGTTCGCCGCGAGTCAGACATCACCGCCCATATCTACCGCCGCCGACGGGGCGCTTGGCTCGTTTGCCGCGCACGCCGCCGCCTTTAGCAAGGCCTTGGAGCCCAAGTCGACCAAGACGGCCGCTTCTGCGTTGTCGTCACCATTTGCCGGAGTACCGTCGACCAACTTGTCTTCCGGTACGAATTACGGAACGAGCGTGTATAGGTTAACGTGACGCGACGACTGGAGCTCATGTTTGGTTCTCTGTCGCAGAGCAACTCGAGTCTTACTTGATGGCCGAAGTGAATTTTCTGAGGCGGCGTCGGCTAGTCGCTGATCCGTTTCGCGGACGCCGCGGCGACGGTGGGGGCCAACCGGGGCCTCAGCAGGGCTCCTCGACGCCTCTGGGCGAGCGGATGCGCTCGCCGTCCTCGCCAACCGCGGGCAACCAGAGCTCTGACGACGAGGCGCCGAGCACCGCGGTCGACGCGCGCTCGACGAAAGCTGCGGCGGCGACGGCGGAGTCTGTCTTCGAGAAGCCGCTCTTCTCGCTGCGCCAGGTCCAGCTCATCTGCGAGCGTCTGCTCAAGGAACAAGAGAGCCGGCTGCGCTTCGAATACGAGACGGCGCTAGGCGCGAAGCTGACTGGCGAGTTGTCCCGTCGTCGTGCGTAGCGCGGATGGCGACCGAGCGTCTGTTTCAGAGCAGTACGAGACGTTTGTCAAGTTCACGCAAGACGAGCTCAAGACGCACATGAACAGCGAGCAACCGCCCTCCTGTGCGTTTCGCGTTTCCTGTCCCATTTTTTTGGGAACACGTTCGCAACACGACCGTTCTTTCGTCTAGATCTGTCTTGAGCGACCACTGCAGCTTCGGTCGATCGCTTTTTTTTCTGTCCGCGTCGTCCGGTCGGTGGCACCTGCACCTGCGGCTGTCCTCGACGCCTCGCGGATCGAACGTCGCTGTCCCCGCTTCCCGCCGCTTTTCATAAACGGCTGTCTCTGCCTGCCTGCTTGCTGCCTGTTGTTCGTTAGCCACCTCGCAACAGCGTTACTACAGACACTATGCTTCCCTCCCCCCCCCCCCCATCCTCATCCCCTACTGTGCGTGCGTGTCGCTACTGCACTGAACCGAATAGGCGTGGCGGAAGACTGTGTTGTTGTTCGTCTGCACAGCACCGTCGTACGAACAGAGGAGACGGACAGACACACGCGCGCGCGCCGCGTGTAAGAGAGGCGGTCCGTAACTTCGCGGTGTCGACCTTTCGCGGAAGCAACCCGACCGCCCAGGGCGTTAGAGACGGCGCCGCGGTGGCGGGTGACTTGTGAAAGGCCGGTCGAAGATGGAAGCAGCGACCGTGGTGTGGACGCGGCAGGCAGCGATGTGCGTGGCTGGGCAGTGACTGACTGACTGTCGCGAGAGAGCGGGCGAGCGAACGACTAACTAAGCTGCAAAAAAAAAGAAAGCACTCGAGCCGTTGTGGCGACACGGACACGCGCGCAACGCGACGACTACTAGTTGTACTGAACACCGAATGGGGGCCGAGCGGCGCCTAACGCGCAGTAGAGCACGCCGACGACGCGGATGGAGAAGCGGTGAGCAAACGGCAGCGTCCGACAGTGGCGCTAGCTGACTGGGCACTAATTGTGTGCGTGCGTGCGTGCGTGTACGAACAAGAAGGCCGACGGGGGCCTAGAGCTGACGGAGTCGGTAGAGTTTGCGCCTGCGCAGCTGGAGGCGCCGGCGTCGGTGGGCGAGGCGGAGCCGCTTCTCGCCCTGTCCCCAGGCGATGATGACGAACTTCTCGATGTCGCAGTGGTTCTGACCGCGGAGAATCTTGAAGTAGCCGTTCTCGCCCCAGTCGGGGCCCCACGAGTTCGCGGCCAGCTGAGCGGCAGGCCGCGAACGGTCTGAGTGCACGCGGTCGGGTTCCACGGACGCCACTCACCCAGTATTTGTAGTCGCGGCCGTGCTTCCGTTCCACGCCCCACCTGGAACGCGTACCGTCGGCCGCTCCGTCAACTCAAGGCCGCAGGAAAACAGGGGCCTCTCGAACTGCTCACCCGAGAAGCCGCACCGAGTGATAGGCAAGACCACGGTTCTCGCCCTGCGTCTTTGCCGTTTCCACCGCTCTCCCCGTCGCCTCGTACACGCCGCTTCGGTACATGAAGAAGTCCTCGTACACGAGGAACGTCGCTGCAAGCGCGCGCAGCAGCCACTCAGCACGCTTCGCACCGGCGCCGCGCTTTCGCACCTTGTACAGGACCGTTGGTCAAGATCTCCGTCATGATCTGCGTCTCCTGTAATCAACGCGATGCGAGCAACGCACGGACGCATAGCCGAGCGCGACATTTTCCGCTATCCTGTACGCCGGCGACATTCGAGTGACGTGTTTGGGCCGCCGGCCGCTGGGACAGTCGATGGCGTAGGGGTCGCGGAAATCGGACAAGGCCTTCCTGTCGATGCGGCAATCTCCTGGCCGACTCGTCGTACCGCTCGTGTACGGGTAGCAGTCCTCGTCGACAATCCTACAGGCGCGTCGGCGCCTGTAGGGCCCGCGGGAGGGCGACGACGCGTGGGGGGAGGGAGACGCACCCCAGTCGCCGGATGTACCACCAGGCGCGGTCGAGGTGGCCGCCCTCGCAGCCTTTGCCGGGCACACGGTGCTGGTTGCAGGAGATGAGATGCTGCGGCGAGAGGACGTAGTTGCGCTTGCCCTTGCTTTGGATGGCCGCTCGGTCGGCCGAGGCGGCTACAGTCGTGTCCGTACCGACGGCCGCCTCGTGGGGGGGGGGGGGGGGGGGGGGACGGCGGCGGCGGCGCGCCTTACCGGACGTCGAGAAGGCCCAGGAAGCGCCGCAGTCGCCCTGATCGCGGACGTCGTGTATGTAGCCGGGCCAGCGTTCGCGCGCGTCAAAGCGCTCGGGTAGCTCCTTGCTTGTGGTGGGCATGGGAAGCATGTCCTCGACTGTTCGCTCGGGCCAGAGCGTGCCCAGGCGATACTTGAAGCCGTACGCCAGTTCCTTGCCCCAGAACGGCTCGTGCCGTCCAGCCGTCCAGCTAGAACCACGGCACCATCCAGGACCACTGCAGATTCAAACCCATCACCGCCACTTGAAAATCCATGAGACAAACAGCGCCAAATGCTAGAGTCTACAGAACTTTTCCTAGGAAATACGGTTGATGGCCGATGGAGACATACCTGTAACTGGAGGGGGGTATCCTCGCCCCTATTCTTCCAACACCCACCCACCCACCCCCCTCCCAGAATTTTTCCGAAGGATATTCACCCTGTCTAGAAAGATAAAAGTGAGTAAATGTTGGTGTTTTCAGTGCTGCTCAGTGCTATATGTCCATACAACAACTAAATAACACTACTTAGAGACCATTTTACCATTTGTTTACCAAACAGTTTCGTCAAAGGTCAAAAAAAAAATCAACATGCACCAAAAGTTCTGTGGTTCAGTTACAGGGTATGCCTCCCCTCTCACTACGCGATACAAGATTGATCGCAACTGCACACTGTCAAGTTCAGACGATGCGCGCTGCATACCAACCCGTGCCTCCCTGTGTTGATGTGATCGATGTATTCTTCGCGAATAAGACACACCTTGTCTTTTTCGCAATCGAAACCCGTCGGCTGACACGTGCTAAACGGCATTAGGCTGTCAGGCGGGAAAGCGACAGCGTCATGAACCCAACAACCATTGCCGGCAGTTGATCCTGACTCGATCTCCCGGCTTGTACTCAATTAATGTGTCCTCGTCCACGCATCCTACAAGGCCATGAGCAGTATTCGACGAGCGCGAGCGCGCGCGACGCACGTCCGTCGTTGGGCGGCTCCGTGACGCCCATGCAGGTGGCGTAGAAGTCGGGGCAGCAGTCGCCGCCGTCGGCCGAGCGGGGCCGGTCGCAGAACATGTCGCAGTAGCAGAGGTGGTTGTCGAGAATGGGCGCCGTGCACTCGTCGTCGCGCGAAGTGCAGCAGGAGGGCGTCCGCTTGGCGCAGTAGACGCCTGGGATGCCCGCGAAGCCGCCGCGTCCCAGCGCCTGCTCGGCCAGCAGCGTCGCCGCCAGCAGCAGCAGCGACACCGACGTCGACGTCGACATCCTGCGGGCGCTTCACCGGTCGCTGCTGTCCCGCCTCCGAGCGCTGACAGCGGCCGCGGCGGTAGTCTTCTTGTAGACCGCTGCGGGCCGGCTGCAGCGGAGCTCGCCTGCGCTCAACGGTCTCCAACTCAATTAGCAAAGGAACCTAAAACCAAAGGAGCACAGACAAGCGCGGCTGGGCGTCTGCCTGGATCCGGTTCAGTCCTACCACGCGCCCGGCATAACTTACGGGGGCGGCGCACTATCGCCTTTCACGTCAAACAGCGCCGCTCGTTGCCGGCAACCGCCGCGCCAGCGCTGTCCCTTTCTACCGTCTACTATTTAGCCCCCACACGTCGCTGCTAGCTGTCCCGCCCGACGGCCGGCATGCCTCAGATTCTGCAACGGTGGGGCGCGTCTCGTTCGCGCGCAACGTAAAACGAAACAAGCAGAAGAAGGGCAGCGCGCCGATTAGCGCACTTTGCTACGTGCCGCGCTGCTCGTCGTCGTTCTACGCGAAGATGCTTTCCGTCTCCGTATCGCGCACTGCGTTGAAGACGTCACCTCTGACATACAAACAAGACGGAGACAGACGGCGCAGTAGGTCTCGTCGCCGCGAGCCAACCCAGAAGACACGACATGACAACAAACAAGCAAACAAACAATGCAGCATGTCCATCGGCGGCCGCTTTGTGGCGCGCGTGGCCAGCAGCAGATCAGCTGTTCGGGAAGCGGAGGGCGACATGCGCGCAGGCGCGTGCGAGCCGCCCACCAACATAGCCGTCCTCGCATTGACAATAGAATGAAAAAGTGGCCGACTGGCTGACGGTGGCAACGTGGATGGAAACCGGCGCGGCTGCGGCGGCGTGGACCGCAAACGCAACTTCAGACAACACAAAAGACAACCAACCTACTAAAGTAAATAGGTGCGGAATAGCAACGGCAGCGATGGTCGTCGGCGTCTGGCAGGACGTCCGTACGTCGGCAGCAGCGCACGGGTTGTCGACGCAAGCGCGCAAGCCGTGCAGCGGCCGCCGCGACGCGTACACACTTGAGAGTGGTGGGCTGTGGTGGCCGACAGTCGACCGGTCGCGGTCGGTCCTGGGCTGCAGAGGCACAGACGGCGGAGTGTGAAGACGACGTCGACGACGGCGCCGACGGAGGGCGAGGCTGCGCGTGCCGCCTCCTCAGTGTCTAAGGCGTTTCGGAGAGCCCAGTAGCATTGCAGAGCGGCGCATCCAAGTGTGTTGACACTGCACCGTTTAGTGTGCCGCTTCTCGACAAACCCCCGCGGTTGCCGCCGACTCACCGACTGGATTCCGCTACTGGCGCGCCGGCGCCGCGCGCCGACCCGACCTGACGACCTACGCGCCGTCTAGAACGCAAGGCCTCCGAGCCAACGCCCCCACTCTCACTGTCGCCGCTTAGATTCGACGTTGTGCAATAATAGCAACAATCCAAATTGACTACACGGCAGCGAGCCGATTACCGTCCGGTGCCGGGTAGGCGCGATGTCGGCGCCGCCTCCCATCAAGCAATGCCGCACCCTATCTATTCAAGAGTTACAGAGCAAATCATCATTTGCGCGGCTGCGTTTTCAGAATGGAGAGACGTCAGTAGGAAACCGGAAAAGTTACCCAGAGAAAAAGAAGGTGCCAACAAAACGGGACGCATTACGCGTCTGCCGAGCGCATGCGAACGCTGGGCATGAAACGCCAAGCGGCTGCGAATTCGCGGAGCGGTAGCCACCGGGATGAAAAGGCTCGTGGCGGCAGTGGGACCCCCAGCTCGCTGTTGGATGGGAATTCAGCACGGCACGGAATCGTGGGGCACCCGAGAGTCGGTCGGAAGGCCCAATGCAGCGCGGCCGTGGCCCGAGAGAGGAGACAAATTCGGCTCAAGTTCGGCTGCAGACCGCTTATCACGCGCCGCTGCGCCGCCCCCCTCTCGGCCGTGACGGCCCAAGGAACACGGCGCTTTCGACTCATTCATGTACAGTACAGAGGAGTTACGTCTAATCCGCTTTGCACGCCGCGCGACGACGAGCCACGCGCTGCTGGCCGCCTCACACGACGACGACGAGCCGAGCCGTACAATCCGTCGACGACTCGAAACGGCCACTACAATGGGTGGCGGCCGATAAAGGCGCGCAACGACTCGCGACCGCGTGCGCGCACGCGCGGCACTTCATTCGCGCCAGCGTGCTGACGCTCTCCTCGACGTCGTCGTCGTCGTCGCCCACTCCTTACACTCCTCTGTGTATATATTACAGCGCTGAAGCGCATCACCCATATGCGCTGCGTGGCGCGCGCGCGCGAATTCCCAATGGAGGTGTCTATAGAACCGACGCATCAATTCGCGCGCGCCGACACGACGACGACGACCGACGCCGACGACGCGCTGCTGACGGCACTCTTCTACGCGAGACGGTCGGTCAGTCAGCCGTCTCGTCCACCGGTTCTCGGCTGGAGGAGAGAGAGCTTCAGCAAGGAGAGCTGCGTTTGGTCTTCTGCGTTGTCGACTGAGCGCAGGAAGAAGCAATCAGAGCGGCCAATTCGGCCTGCCGGGGCGGGACAGCGCGTAGACAGCAGGTGTAAGCGCCCTGAAGCGCCGCCGGCTCGGTCCGAGGCACGCTCGCAATGCAGACTGCAAGCGTGCGCGCCTCGCCCGCAAGAAAACTGTGAATGTCGGCTGTCGGGGCGACCTAACGACGCAATCGACACGCCGGCGTCGACCGAGAGCAGTCGAAGCGCCGCGCGTCGTCGCCGCAATCGGCGCTGCCGACGCCGTCGACGAGAAAACGAGTATGTCCCACCGGCGACGTCGCCGACTGACGGCACGGCGAGGACGAGCTGCGCGCGGGCGGCAGCCCAGTGGGGCCGCGAAACAAAACAGTCGAAGCAATAGATCAAAACAAAGTAAATAGACGGCCGTACGACACGCCCCTGGACCTTGGCGGCGCGCTGCCGACTGCGCCTCAGACATCTTCTCCCGCGAGCGCAACCATCCGTCAGTCAATTCCTCAGTACGCAAGTTGCCTCTTGACTGACTGCTGGCGAATTCTAAGTCGGCACTGTTGGCGACAAAGCTGGTCTCGAGGGGTGCGGCACTGAGTGGTGTGCGTAAAAATTGATTACGGCGTTCGCGTTCGCGCGCGCCCGCACCGAGATTCATACGAACATCGAGAGCGACGGCACCTGGGCCTGGCCAGACAGACGGCGCTGTTCAACGCACGCAGTACAATGCACGGACACGACACTAGCCCAAGGCGCTGTCGCAGCCGCTCGTAGGTAGGGAAATAGGATCCAAATCAGTGGCTATCGAAGTGGAGACCGGCGCTCGCAGCCGTCAACCAGGTGGGCGGGCCGACAAGCGCGTCGGCTCGCGTCGAAGGCCATGCGTTCGAAGGTGCCGCTGTGGGCCGAGGAGGCGACGGCGGGGCAGAGGAGCCAGTACTCGAGGCGTCCGCGAGAGTCGCACGAGTAGAACCGGCCCGAGCAGGCCGCGCCCTCGAGCCCGTGGAAGCCGGACGGCTTGCCGCCGCAGAGCAGCGCGTCTTCGTCGCCGCTCTCCCGTAGTCCCTAGGCTCTCTTGACATGCACACAAGCTGCAGCGGCGGCCGCCCGCCCGCACGCAACGAAGACACCTGTGACGAAGACGGATCACCAATCGGAATCGGCTCCGCGGCGTCGGCTACCATGTAATAACCAGTTGGATACGGCGGCGGTGCCAGATTGCTAGCTAAGACACACCAACAGAAGACTATGCCGACTACAGTCTGTGACATTCCATCTCCATAATCGTTAGTTGCACTGGCGAAGGTTGTGCGAAAAACGGCGTCGTTTCTAGCACCTTTAAATTTGCATAAAATTGGTAATTTACTGTTTATGCAAATTATGATAAAAATTCAGATGAAACGATCAACATTGCCTTTGTGCCCAAGTACCTGAGCTGTAGAACTAAAACGTGAACACAACGTGCTCGTCACCATTTTGTTTGCAGTGTTGTTCGAGATGTTTAGTCGTCATCTCGTTAATCCAGCAGATTTGCAAAGTATATACGGTAGTCTCAAAGTATATATAAAGTATATACTTTGATATTTCCATGGTAGGACGGTATGGAAATTTCGACCTGTTAGTGACTGCTGACGTTTTTATGTGCGCACCGTAATAATAAATGCTAGTTTTTTTCTGCAACCAACGAGCGCATGTGTTCAATCAATGACTTCGGTTTGATAAGCGGTGCAAAATTTGCGAAAATGAAATCAAAGTCTGTGGCGCGCGGTGGGAGGAACCGCGGCTTTGGCGGCGGCATGGGTCCGACGCTGCCACAAGGGCGAGTCATTGTTTTGCATTTGCAGCGAGTGCGTGGTGCAGAGGTAGGTGACCGACGGGTGCTTTGCAGGCGGCGTAAGCCGATCAGTCGTCGCGGCAAGAAGATGCTGGAGCAGCGGGCGCCGAAGAACGTGGAGAATGCGAAGACGATGCTGCTGCTCAAGGGCGGCAAGACCGGTGAGAAGGTCGCCGGCTTCCTGCAGGACCTGCACGCGCTCAAGCGACCGTTAGCCATGCAGCTGCGCCGGTGCTAGTAGACGACACTCATGGCGCGCGCCTGTGTGTGTGACGCATCCATGAACGTTTAGGCGCAACGACTCGCTGTTCCCCTTTGAGGATGCCGTCCCGTTGGAGAGGCTCAGCTCGAAGTTCGACAGCTCCTTGTTCGCCTTCGGCAGCCACTCCAAGAAAAGGCCCGACAACGTTGTCTTAGGTGGGAATGGATTGCTGCGCGCTCCTCCTGACTAGGGGACCCACATACATGGGTATGCGTTGCAGGCCGAATGTTCGACCATCGCGTCCTGGACATGGTCGAGTTCCACCTGACCAACTTCCAGCCGATGTCTTCTTTCGACGTGCGGTGGATCGCTGTAGTGCGCGCGGGCTGCCGTGGCAGGTCGCGGCGTGTGTTGCAGACGGAGAAGGCGCACGTGGGCTCGAAGCCGTGCCTCGTGTTCGGTGGCGAGGCCTTCCACACGGACCCAATCTACATGCGTCTGCGTAGCCTCCTCGTCGACACCCTACGCGGCGACGCGACCCACGAGCTCCTACGACTGCGCGGCCTCGAGACCGTCGTCGCCGTCACCCTCCACGACAACACCGTCCGTCTCAGAGTTTACCGGTGGGCCGCTCACTCGCCCTCCCCAGCGATCCCCACTAGGAACAGCTGTCGTTCCACAGAGTGCGCATGCGTGCCGCGGAAGGCGGGGTGCCACACGCGGAACTGCAGGAGTGCGGACCCTCTGCCGACCTGGTGTTGCGTCGGAGTCGACTCGCGACGGACGGCCTCTACAAGAGCGCCTGTCGTCAGCCGGCCGTGTCGAAGGTGCGTATTGGGTGGGCGAGCGCAGGCGGTGGGGACGACGCTCGCGTGTGCAATGTTGCAGCAGAAGGCGCGTCCGCGCAAGAACGTGTCGGACGACGTGTTCGGCTCTCGGCTGGGCCGCGTCCACGTCGGCAGACAGGACCTGAACGCCTTGCGCTCCAAGAAGCACAAAGCTCTCAAGAGGGCCACCCGGGCGCCCGGTCCCTCTACGCAGACGCAGGCGAACGACAGCTGATTATCTCGGCACCTTGTCGTCCTTCTTGCTATCTCTGTTGTTTCTTTTGTTCGCGAAGGAAATTTGACAGTCTTCACGACACTTGGCACGGAGAGTAGACTCTATGTTGTTTGCTGTGGAGCACCAGACGCGAGTGGGCGAGCTTCAGGGCCCAGCATGCTCGTTCGTCTAACTCCGTGTACTAACCGTCTCGTGTCAACATTTCGTCTTCGTCACGCTCCGTTGCTTCGAGCTTTGTCCTGCACGTCACTTGCCGAAGAGCTCTGCTCAACGCCTTTCAAGTTTTCCGATGCCGCGTCCCAGCTGGTCTGAAACGGCTGCGCGCGTTTCCACTCCGCCTTGACATGGGGCACCCACTCGCTGTTAGGAGAAGTGTGAGTTCTTCAAAACGCAATACTCGCGGCTGAACCGTGATGAGAAGTTGGCGTTGCTCGGCAAGCTGACGGCGCAGTACTCGACGGACAGACTAGAAGTGGGACTTACGGGGAACATGTGCAGTAGGCGCCAGAGAGACGCGCCTCCCGTTGCAGGCGACGACTGGTCGACCTCGCGTGTCGAACCTCTTGGACGGCTTGCTCCAGAGCAGGCTTGGCCTCCACTTCGTCGTCGACTTTCGGGCTGATCTGCTGGTGACGTCATTGCGTCCACTGCTCTACTCCCCCACCACCCCCCCCCCCGCCTGTACGCCCGCTATACTGCAGCCGACGATCCGGGAGGTCGCGGACGAGGCGGCGAAGGCGAGGCTCAAGGAGTTCGACGCTCTGCTGCGGCGGCGCATCGAGAACCAACTGACGATTGGGCAGCTCCGCGTGGAGCGAGTCACCTGGGACTCTCCCGCATCCCTCCTCGAAGAGGTGGTGTACACAACCGGACAGGCACGCGCACGCACAAAGGCACCTTTGGTTGGAGGTGGGCACGCGAGAGGGCGTGCACGCCGTGGACGATTGGCGAGACTTGAAGAGTCGCGTGGGCGACGGCAGACGCTGCTTCGTGCTGACTCATCCCAGCTTGAGGGGGCGGCCTCTCGTCGTGCTGCACGTGGCGCTCTGCTCGCACGTCGCCCGCTCCATACAGAGCCTCGTCGGCCCCGCCGCGTCCTTCTCTACTCGCCTCCTAGCCGACGACGACGGAAGCGGCTCACTGGGCGCGGCCATCTTCTACTCGATCACTTCCGTTCAAAAGGGTGAGCGCCCGCGCTTGCAACGTGCAGGGACAGACAGGTCGCCTCGTCGAGCGGTGCTCGTGTCGTCGCAGGCCTGCAAGGCGTGGAGCTTGGCAAGTTCACGATCCTGCGGGCGGTGAAGGCCCTCCAGGCGGAGTTCCCTTCGAGCCACTGTCAATACGCCACTCTGAGTCCGGTGACGGGCTTCAGACGCTGGCTGCTCGGCCAGCTCGGCCGTCCACGTGCGTGTCTTTTTCCTCCGCATCCCCCATCGCGTTCTCGCTCGCTCACGCAGGCGTTCAGAGTCGGACTTTATCGCCGAGGACGCGTTGGCGTTTGCGGCTGACGTTTTGGGCGTCGACGGCTCGGCGGCGGCGAGAGAGGCGCTGCTCGACTTCGTGCGAGCGGCCTCTCTCGCCGACTCGACGAAGGCAGAGGCGCTCGCGACGCTGCTCAAGCACTGGTGCGCCCTCTACATCGTCTCGGCCAAGCGTCACGGCCGCGCCCACAATCCCGTCGGTGAGTGCTCGCTCTCTCCGTGCGCGTCGACTGCGTGCCGACAGGGAGTGAGAGCGGCGACTGGAGGAAGCGCGCTCTTCCAGCGCACTTCCACCTGAAGAACGGCGCCCAGCTGTACGACGTCCATTGGGAGGGCGACAGGAGCGCGCGCGGCCTCGACGACAGTCTCTCCCTCATGGTCAACTACCACTACGAACTCGACCGACTCTCCGCCAACGCGACCGCCTACGCGGACAGCGGCCGCGTGGCCGTGGAAGCGCCGGCCAAGCACCTCCTCCTCCCCGACATCTACCGCCGACGGCCCGGCTGGAATTTCTTTCCCGGCACCGACGACTAATGCTGCGGCTAAAACAAGGCGCCGCTAATGACGAATCGCCATTCTTGCTCAACCATTCCTGCCGAAAACGACACGTGATGTGAGGAAGCGAGTTTGTGGCGTGGAACTTGTGTAGTGGAACCGGAGAAGGTGCGCATGCGCAGTATTGACGCACTGTCGGTATTACTGGTAATGATCCACTCTGCAAGTGTACTATTTTTTACATATATATTATGTAAATCTATCTTCCTAGTCTTCGGCAGTGTGTTAGTCTGTTGGGGCCAGTTACGTCGTCGGTGATTTCGATGATTGTGATCGTATTTTCCACACTTAATATTTGATTTACCGTTAACAGCTGCTGAAACGAAACGTCTATTGTTGCCTTGTTGGTTAGAACTTCGTAGTAGTAGTAGTAGTAGGTAGTACAGTAGTGTGTATACGATATAACTGTACCTACCACTATATTTTTGCCCATGAAAGGCACATGGCATAACAACCTCTTACCCCCTCTTACCTCTTGGAGGGGGGGGGGGGGCGGGGACTATACCTTCAACCATGCCGTACCCTGGGGCACTATTGGAGTGGGGTTCTATTGGAGGATTTACGGTAACACTTGTCGTTTTATTTTTTATTTATTTATTTATTTGGCTTTACTCGTCCCAACGTCACAAGCGAAGGCAGCGAAATAAACTGACGACGAAAAGTGCATAGTATCAACGCGAGTAAGCGAAGCATGGAAAGAAAAATGACGAAACGAAACGCAAACTCACGAACGCAAACTCAACAAATTCATTTTGTTTATTTATAAAGATCACCGCGAAATGACTAAGGAATAAATACGAAGTTCCTCTAAAACAATATCGATATATCATGTATACATATGCATATCTTACAGTATGCTATGGGTGGGGTACGAGTGGGAAGGAGGGGGATCGCTAGGATCCTTGGTTACCTCCCCCCAAGAAGCATTTTAGCATATTACGAAAAGTCGTCAGAGATGGTGCTGTGACAATATGTTCTGGAAGTCCATTCCACAATGGGATAACCCTTTCAGAGAAGAAGTGGGCTCTGGTATTAGTGCGTACATGGGTCCTGACCAACCTCCTACAATGACCACGGGTTCGCCTATCTGTACCAAGTGTGAAGAATGCGTTGTAGTCAATTTTAACCAGACCGTTGAGCAATTTGTATACCAAAACCAGGTCGAAAATTTTCCTTCTATTTTCCAGGGATAGAGTGTTTAAGATTTTGAGTCGCTCATGATAGGCGTAATTTTGTAGACCTGGAATGCGTTTTGTGAACGACCTTTGGACTCGCTCAATCATGTCTATGTAGGTTTGATAGGTGGGATTCCAAATTTCGCAGCCGTATTCGACCTTTGGTCTCACATAAGTTTTAAACATACAGAAAAGAAAATCTCTGGTTTTGTATGAAAACACTGAAAAATGCGATATGACACAATGAAGGCGGATTTTTGCGTTGCTTGAATGTGCTCATTGAATTTTAAAGTGTCGGAAACCAATATGCCAAGGTTTCTGACTGTATTTTCAACAGGTAGCAAAACATCGTCGATTTCGTAACTATACTCTGGGTTGTTTCTGCCCATGTGGAGGACGGAGCTCTTATTTAGCGCTAATTTTAGTTGGTTCACTGTAGACCAGTTTTTTACTGCCATTAGATCGGCACGAAGTGGGGCAAAAATTCGGGTTGCTCTTGGGTGCGCACAGGTAAAGCTTACAGTCGTCAGCAAAAAGTTTCACAGAGGCAGAAACAACCTGGGCAGGTTGTTTCTGTTGGTTTAATGGTTTAATGGACTGTTGCGATCAAACTTCCAGCGTACGCACAGTGGCGCATGGCGGATGACGTACGATTGGTACTGCTGTGACGTGCATGGAGAGTTGGGTGGTTTGCTTTTGACGGCCGAGTGGTACCGAGCTGTCGCCAAATCTTCTGTTGTGTGCGTGTGTATTTGTGGTGAGTCGGTGAGGGAATGGGATAGGCGGGCGGGCGCCTGCGGTCGTGCGAGTGAGGGACATCACAGCGCAGCATAGGTAACCGTGGACGCCCGCGGGAGAGGGCCGAGCTGTCGTTGCGGCTGGCTGTCGATTGCGGAGTGCGCCACATCGACTGGTGTGGCGTCCCACCTCACAATGTCTACTGGCTGGCCCCCTTGGCATGGGAGGGCTGCCTTTGTCCCAGGTGGGCCGCGCGTGGCAGTCGACACGCGCGAGTGACCCATCGTCTGTTGACGCTGCGGAAAGTCCATCAATGTGGCAGGTTCGCGAGCCGTGCCACGCTCGTGGCTTCCGCTGCCAGCCGCCCTGGCCAGTCGATGGCCTGTAGACACGTCACCGACCTCTCCCAATCCGAACGGAACGCGTTCGCCGACCGCCGCTGCCCACTGGAAGCAGATTCGCCGCTGACCCTACCGAAAAGTCCACTGCAACAGCGCTGCTTCGTTTTGGCGCTAACTGTGCACTCGCAACAGCCGGCAGTAGTATGTATCCCTCTCTCCTCGGTATGCGTCCCATTGTCGCTGCCTGCGACATTGTACTATACCTTTGTGCAGCTTTCGAACGTCGAATGGCGGCGGCGTCGCGCGACAGGCGTGGCGTTCTATCTATCTGGTTGTTGTGCGGCATTGCAGCAGCGCTGTGTGCGCAGGGACAGATGAGGAAGCAGGCGCGGCGCGGCCTGTTGAGAAGCGGCGCGAACGTTTACAGTGGCGCATTAGTGGCGGCCGCTCAGCCGTCGGCCGGCAGCGCCTCGTTGTCGTCGTCGCCGGCTCGACGGCGGGCGCGCCGTGTGTCGGTGTCAGCGAGGGGCGGCGACGACGGACGCGCGGCCGGCGTTAGGCGGCGCGTCGCGCGGCGGTGAGATCGAGGGAATACTGACTGCTTGGAACGGGAGCGGAGCGCTGCCGCCGAGCCGGGGCCACGGAGGGCGGCAGAGGCAGCGAGAGCGTGCTCGGCGGCTGCGTTTGCGACGCGTATAACGTCGTCGGATGTTTCCCTGCCACTCGGCGTGGCCGTCCCTCGATTTCGTTTCTCCTCTCGTGGTTAACGAGTGAGTGCTGGAAATTCTTTTAGAGGCCACGAGAGGAAGCGGTCTGCCAATGCGTGTCGCCTTCTGGAGGGACGTCCCTCTCGTCGTCGCTTCTACGCCCGCCTGACGCGGCAAAGGAAGGGACGGCGCCACGACACGAAGAGACGAACTAACCACAGCGAACGTCGCGTCGTCCTCTCTCTTGTGCCGACATTACTGACTGACTGATGTCCCTGTCATCGACCATGGATATTCTCGAAGAATGGCGCGACCTCTGGAGCTGCAAATTTGACTTTCTTCTCGTCGTCGCCGCTTTCTCCTTTTCCGCATTCAACCTTCTCAACTTTGCCGACCTTGTGCATCGTTATGGAGGAGGTTAGTGCTGTCCTTGATCCACGAGTACATACACAAGGTAGGTATGTTGAAACTTGTGAGAAAGGAATACCGTGTTTTTTCAGTTCTTTTCGTCGTGACGTACACGGCGTGCGTGATCGCGGTCTGCTTGCCGTTGGTCGTGCTCGAGCTGTCGGTGGGGCAATGGGTGGGTCGCGCTCCACCGCAGGCCTTCTACAATCTGTGCCCCATTTTCAAAGGCGAGTCGAAGAGCGGCGCGTGCGCCCACTGGCGGCCAACTCGTCATCCGCTTCGCTCCAGGTGTGGGCGTGGCGCAGGTGCTGCTCTCGCTGCTCGTCGCCTCCTACGCGGCGGTCTACGCGGGCTACGTGCTCTGGCTGCTCTTCTACCTCTTCGAAGGCATCGCCCAGCGCGTCCCCTACTGGCTCGACTGCGGCGTCGGCGTCTCGGAGAGCGCGTCCGCGTCCACGTCCCCGCTCTGCTTCGCCTCGCTCGGGGCGATGCTCACGCACGCGGCCAACTCGTCCAGCGCGGCCAACGTCAACGTCACCACGTCCGTCGCCTCCTTTGTCGAGTGAGCGATCTCGAGCACGTCGGCGCTGCGTGCTTTCAACACGCTGGCTGGATGGCCCTTAGGCGCGTTCTGCTCCAAGCGACCTCTTCGAGGATCGACGACCTGGGGGAGCCTCTGTGGCGCCCCTCGGCCGCTGTCGGCGTCGTCTGGCTCGTGGTTCTGCTCTGCATTCTTGCCGGCGTCAGGTGGATGGGCAAGGTAGGTGGCTGGTTCAGCTGGCGCGTGCTGTCTCAACTGTCGTTCTCCGTTTCAGGTGTTTTACTCGACGTTTCTCGTCTCTCTCGTCTTGTCCGTTGCCCTGACGACGCGCTGTCTGCTGACCAACTTCAGCGCCTTTGAATCCATGGCGGCGGCTCTTTTCGACGTCACCAACGTGAAGTGGGAAGGACTGCTTGACTGGGCGGTACGTGTACTTTATTGGCGGCGCTATCGATAATAATACAGTGTACCCTGCGTTCAGATTTGGCACTCGGCTTTGCGACAGGCTCTGTACTCCTTTGGTCTCGGCTTTGGCGCATACATTACATTGGCATCTTACAACAAGCGGAACAACAACGTTGTTTGGTGTGCCTTTCTTTGTACATTGTACCAAAAGGGGAGCTAATCGTGATTTGTTGAATTTCAGCGATGGGTTATTCGCGATCGTCGTGCACTTGCTTCTAGCCGCCCTGCAGCTTCTCGTCGTGCTCGCTCTCGCCTCAACATTGTTCCTTTCTTCTCCTGAGCTGCAAGCTAATGGAAGTCCAATTTTCGATATTGTCTTCCGGAATGGTGGGTGGCTGCAAAGCCTAGCAGCAGCTTTCACGCGATACTTGGAAATGGCGAACTTAGGCACAGAACAGTTCCTTGTTCTCCTTCAACTTGCGGGAGGGATCGCGGATGAAGCGAAGATCTGGTCCTTTGCCATCCTGCTCACGGGCGCGCTGCTGCTGCTGAACACAATTGTAAGTGGGCCGTTGGATTGCGAGCGACGTGCTGGAAAAGTGGAAAGGAGCCACAGAAATGCACCGACTCAGCTGGTTCTGTCTCTGAACGTGCTCTCGAGCTGCGAGGACGCACTGGGCGAGAGGGCGTCGCGCTGCGTGCCACGCCTCCTGCTCGCCGCGCTCGTCTGCGTCGTCGGCGCGCTGCTCGGCATGCCGCACTGTCTCCAGGTCGGTCGGTCAGCCCAACGCGAGCTGCACACCACGCACAACTGCGATGCGACCACCTTTCAGTCTGGCCGCTACGCGCTCGAGCTGCTGCACGGCTCGCTCGACATGCTCCCTCTACTGGTCGTCCTCGCGCTCGAAGCGATCGTCGTCGGCTGGTTCTACTGTGAGCTGGAGAGAGCTCCCCGGCAATCAGCGGCGCCAGCGTCGCTCATTTAGGCGCCTTCCGACTGGGCCGCAACATTCAAGAGATGCTCGTCGGCGGCTGCTGCTGCTGCGGCTTCGGCTACTTGGTCATGGCGCTCGTCTATCCAGCCGCGGCGGCGCCTTTGGTACATACGTCGCGGCAGGATCTGCCGGTTGTCCTTGCGCCACTGGCCGGGCCGGCTTTCATTTCAGTACACGCTTGGCTACCAACTGTGGCACTACGACTTCGCGTCCTCGTACTCGGGCGGAGTCACTGCGTTTGTCTGGAGCGAATGGATCAGCTGGGCGCTGGCCGCGTTCCCGCTCCTACCGCTGCCCATCTGCGCTCTCTACGTCCTCTGCGCCGAGTGCTGCTGCGGCGCCGACGGTTCCAGCTGGCGGGTGAGCGTCGCCATCAACTACTGCTCCCTTCAACGCCCCACACCCACAGCTGTACGCGCTCGCTTCAGAGCATCAAGCGAGCGTTTCTACCAAAGGCCAACTACGAACTAGAGAAGCCAGTCGATGGACCCAGGTGCGCAGAGCTCACACTGAACAAGTCTTGGACTGAATGGTGACTCGCGCGTCGCACAGATATCCCACAACGACGCCGCCGGGCTACGTGCTACTGCAGCAGCACGCGCCGCTCGCCGAGCCCGAGAACTTCCCCGACGCCTACGGGGAGCGTACCGTGCGCGTCTCGGACATGTAAACTTCCAATCGGGCCGCCCCACCAAACTCACGCCCTGACGTCACCTGCCGCGCTGACGACGCCGAGTAGAGCTGCAGGCACAGCTGTGATTTGCGGCCCGCCACTTATGCTTCTCTCTGTCTGTCCCATTGTACAGTTGCCTAGCTTCGTACGCTGAACGTATTTGTCACACATAGGTATACACTGTAGGCGTGCAGGCACAGGAGCGCAGCATGCTGACTAATGATTGTGAGTAGACTAGGCAAGCCGCGGTTTCGCTCGCGCGACTTTAACTTCCTGTACGGTAGGCCTCCTTTCGCGCATCACGAGGTCGAAGGCAGTAGCGGGAAAGCGGACGAGCTACTTTAGAAATCCTGTTGAAATCCTACAGTGTACAGTGTATGTTAGTTAAATGGGTTTTTCCACAAATACGCCGGTAAATTTGCGATTTTATCGACACAGAAATGTTAGATTTAAAATATTCAGTGCAACTGCGTATGCCAGTGTCATAGTCCAAAACCGCCCAGCGTAATGCGTCAGCAGCAGCCGACTAAGGACACGACACCTCCACCAGCACAAGACGTACATACGTCAGGACGACCAGTTTCAAAAATCCGACACACGGCCTTTTCGTTCCCAGTCACCGTATCGGGTGGGCTCTGGGCCTGCAGGACCGCCCACTTCGCCCGTGCTCGGGTTGACGCCGTCGGGCCAGCGCTGGAGAGGTTCCTTTTCGGCGTCGCGGTGTCTCCGCCTCTCCTCCGCCTGTTTGGCGCCGCCTTTGGCCGCTGCTCGGCCCCCCAGACGCGCGCGTTCAGCCTCCACCGCTCCGGACAAGTCGTCCGACTCCGACTGCGCCTCGTCGACGTTGCCTGCACCGCTCCGTGTCGACCCGCCACTGTTGCTACTGCTGACGAGAAACATCCGTGGTAGTGTCCACAACGCCCCTCTTGAGTTCCCCAACAGAGACGCACCTCTTGAGTTCCGCAACAAGGTGTTGTAGCGCGCCAACAGCGCAACTTTCCTACCTGACATGATCGAAAGATGAAGCTGTAGAGGGAAACGGCAATTCCCAAAATATGCAACCGATACAAGCACAACCGATACAAGGGATTATTGTTCCCGCCTCCTAAGCCTAAGCCTAAGCCTAAGCCTAAGCCTAAGCCTAAGCAAAAGCCTAAGCTACAGTGATCCCTTGTATCGGTTGTGCTTGTATCGGTTGCATATTTTGGAAATAGCCAGGGAAACTAAAGGAAAAGCCCAATATAAACCTCTTTGGGGAAGACAGGGGGAAAGTGCGCACTGAAATATATTTTTCAATGATAATGTTCTCCAAATTAGGGTAGACTTGGGCTTAGGCTCACGCGCGCACAGTGCCTGCGTATGCGTGCGTATCGCTGCCAGTATCGCTAGTTTGAATAGATACATGTCGTCGATAAATCTCTAAACGCAACCGCTGTACACGTCGCTCACCATCTCACATCGATTATCAACTACTACGGTATCATTTGAATTTTTGCATTTGTGCGAACTAGTCAGTAAATATACTAGTATGTTAATAATACATATGTAAATTTATAAAACAACATTGCGATTGTAGCGTGTTGTTTCAATTTGATATTTCGTTAGCTTCTGTTACTTTTTTTGGAATTCATTCTGCGCGCGCCGTCCACCGCTAGTGGTCAGCAAGGGCGTCAACAGGCGATTAGATTGGTGGACGTGTTTGTTGCGGACGACAGTTTTTGACCCGATTTTGGTCCAAATTATTTTCTGGAAGGAAGCCCAATTTCTTATCCCACCTCAGGATGGTCTCTCTGACCCCAAGGTCTCGAAAACCGGTTGCATGTGTACATATGGTAGTGTCCTTGGCTTCCATGTAGCACCATCGAAAATACAGCAGTATAACTGTCACGTTTTCTCACTTTGCACACACTACGACTACGACAAAATTCGGTTCGATCATTGAAACTTTCCATGTCTGTCTTGAGAAGAAATGGATGTGGAAGGGAACTGGACACGGTATCCGCCAATCGATGCACCAGTGTATTTGCATATCGGCTACTGGAAGTGGCAGCGAAACCGAGCTGTGGTTGCGGGAAGGTTGAGCGCCCGTGTAGTAGTTGGACTGGACGAGGTTCTCCCTGTCGGCGGATCTGCAGCTGGCTTCTCCGAGAGTCGCGACAAGGACAGGTGCCGCTGCGCCCGTCCCGGCGAACTACACTGTACGCCCTCTCCCTCTGTCCCGCATTCCTCCTTCAGATGAAGCGGCCCCGTGTCGTCGAGGCGCAGAAAAGTCGTCGCGCCAAAAAGAGCAGCCGCATCAGCGACGGACTCGGCAGCGGGTGAGATTCCCTTGCTCATGGTCTTAGATTCATGTTGGCAGATGAGAATGAGTAGGGTGTCGTGTTTGCCTTACGCATGTATGTTTCAGTTGTACACGGACGCATGCACTTCACCAGACGGGTGTTGCAACAACTGTGTACGCGTTTCCTGGCCATGCTTTTAAAGCAAAGCTGTGGCAAAGCATTGCTTTGCCACAGGGGGGGGTGTTATGAGACGTGCGGCACGTTTTAGACGCAGTCTTTGAGGCTGATGATCGGGGCCCTGAATTCTGTTTCCTCATTCCGCGAGTTCGGAGTGTTTAGGGGTAGTGTCCCTCCCCCCCCCCAGCTTCAGGCAATCCTGCACAAAAAGTAGGACCAGCCCAGCCTTCTCCCGGCTTCGGTCCAACCTGCACTGACTGCAGGATACTTATGCAAAATGCGCTCTCCATGCATCGGGAGGTGTTTTTCAGGCCTGTGTGAGCAGCATTTGTCAGAATATCAAAAATTTCGCCTGCGGCGGTGTATTTTACCCACCTACACACCAGACAGACAACCCACGCTTTCATCGCGCCCGTCTCCTCTCACTAACCGTCCCTCGTTTCGCGGGGCTGAAACGAAGCTCAGGTTGGCTTACCAATTAGCCAGGTTCCCTGTAGCAGAGTCCATTCCAATTAATTTCGTTGCCTTTGTCTTGGTGCTGTCGGTCAATTCTTTTACAAGAATGAGGTAGACATGCAGTCTGGGGCGCAGTTATTCGTCTCGTCTAGACTGATCCCATTTCTAACGTCATTTAGATTTCTATATTTACTGCCTGAGTTGTGTCTCGAGGTGTCCCTAAGCGAATTTTCGTCTAATCGTAGTGTAAGTCTCACAGACCCCCCTCCCACCTTTCCCTCCCTCCATCCAGGAGAGGAATACAGGATATGCACTGGCGGATCCAGGATTTTCTGACAGAGGGGGGAGAATGTCAAAATTTTTTCATCGCGGTTTCCTCGAAAAGTCAAATTTTGGCCCTGGCATCGGGATTTGCTTTTTTTGCACTATTTTCAACCCACAATAGTGAGTTGTAATAGAACCACAGCGCCGCAGGCGAAAATTTTACGCTTTGAATGCCTTTATCAACAAGGAAAACTTAAAAATCTGCCCACACTGTACCTATGCTCGACCTTCTTTCCTCCTTCTCTCCCTGAACTCTCCCCCTCCTTCCCCCCTAAATCTGAGCTGACAGGAGGGGGAGACCCCCCTCTCCCCCCCTTCTGGATCCGCTAGTGAGGATATGTTTTTGTTTCGTCACATGGTTTCGTGTCCGTCGTCATCGTAGGGCACGGTGGGGGCGCGCCGACAGCGGTGGCGCGTTGGTTGTGTTGTGAAGCGGAGGACGTTTGAGAGTCGGCTGGCGCTGGTGGTGGTGGTGCTGGTGGCTGGTGGCTGGGAACGAGGAGGAGCAGCAGCCTAGAGGCGTTGCTGCCTGTAGCAGCGGGCGCGGGAGAGCGCTGCTCGCGCTCGCTGTTGCGGCCGAGGGGACCGCTGGCGGATTCTTTGGCCTCCTCTGCTAGCCGCCGCCTCGACCACCTTCGATTTCCCTCCGCCGACGCCGCCGCCGCTGCCGCCGCCACCGCTGCTGCTGGCACGGAGGGAGAGGGAGGAAAGCGCTGCCGCTCTGCGGGAGGCGCCGAGTCGCGCGGGCGGGCGGGCGACTTCAGCAGCGCCCATTCGCCTCGCCTGCGCTCCTGGCCGCCGTCGTTCGTCGGCCGCGACGCCGCCGCCTTCTCAGCGAGGCCCGACCCGGTTGGCCAGGAAGGACACTGGCCGGCGGGCCGCCGACGCTGCTCCCTCGCCGCTTCTCTCTCCTCCGCCCGTCAGCTACACGCAACGCAGCCCTCTCTCTCGCTATCGCGAACCCAGAGGGGGGCGGGCTGGTCCGTATTTCTAACGGGGATGATGTTCCGCCAAGCTGGCAAGAAACGTCGTGACAGCACAGCATTCGGAGATGTGCATGCATCCGCAGCGCAGTGCAGACCAGACGCAGTATGGATTGTGTTTGGGCGCGCGTTGCAGGAGCCTGATCTACGTGAAGCTGTTCTTCGTGTGGGCGCTGCTGATGGCGGCCGACTTCCTGTTGGGCCTGCGCTTCGAGTACCTCTGGCCCTTCTGGCTGCTCATGCGCTCCATCTACGACTCGTTCCGATACCAGGGACTGGTGCGCTCCCTGCCTTCCTGCGCGCCCCGCACCCCTCCAGGCCCTCTGCACTGGACTCGTTGCAGGCGTTCTCCATGTTCTTCGTCTGCATCACGGTGACGAGCGATCTGGTCTGCTTTCTCTTCATCCCCGTCCAGTGGCTCTTCTTCCTCGCCAGCACCTACGTCTGGGTCCAGTACGTATGGCACGCCGGTGCGTCTCGCCCCAGCGTCGTCGGCACCCAACGCAGTCTCCATTGCTGTCGCGCGAGTTCCAGAGAAGGGCGTGTGTCTGCCGACTGTGGCGCTCTGGCTCCTCTTCATCTACGTGGAAGCGTCCGTTCGACTCAAGGAGCTGTCGAGCAGGACCTTCACCATGGACCTCTGCCGGCCCTTCGCCGCTCACTGGTATCTGCAAGACCCGTCGCGCAGCCAAGTCGAGACGATTCAATCTGCTTCTAGCATCGGCTATCCGGTTGTAACGATGGGCTTTGGCGTCAAGTCCTACGTCGGCTACAAGTTTCGGGCGAGGAAGCAGCGCGACGTCGCCAAAGGCACGCCCCCCCCCCACTTCACCCCCCCCCCCCCCGAACCCTTCCCTCTCTCATTGCAAGCGGTTTCTTCAGCGAACCGCGTCTATTGGCAACTGTTAACGGAGGCGCTTCCGATGCGATGCGCAGCGGAAGACGCGATCTCGGCCGCTCCCGCATGGCCGGGCTCCACGACAGCATCCGGTGCTGATGTACTGCCGCTGCAGCAGCACCGTGCGTCGCGTGCTCGGCCTGCCTCCTGTCGATAGGGACGATAGGTCGATGGTGGCGATGGTCTTGCAGGCGATGTCTCGGAGGGTGTAATCTCAGGGGCCGGCGACGGCAGCTTGGAGCGGCTGTCGTCGCGGTGCCCGTCGTCTCAGCTGTCCTGGGACGGCGACAAGTCATGGACGCGTACGCCGGCCCCCGCCGCCGACCGCAACGGCTCCCTGGGCGGCTGGCTCCGTCGGCTCCTGCTCGGCAGTCGCCACCCCTTGGGCGGCGAGCAGTCGTTGTTGGGGGCGCTGCTCTCTGGCAGTCCTTCGCTGACGCCCAACGGCCGTCTCAAGTCCCTGACTGCGGCCGATCGCCGCGAGGCGGACGGGGACGAGGACGCGGTGGACTTCGAGGACGAGCACGTGGCCGGCCAGCGGCTGTCCTCTTCCACTCCCGCCGTCGACTTCGGGGAGTTGTCTCATGCACAACACAAGGACAAGCATCTCGACGGCGACTATCGTCTTTCTAATTCTCTCAACGGGGCCGTCGGCGAGCACGGCGTCGCTCATCCGCAGACGTCGTCGTCTCGGCGGCCGCCTTCACGGAATCGCGCTGGCGCGAGAAAGCCGTCGGACACAGCGGCGACGTCCAAAGACGCGGGTCAGAACGGCTGCCTGCCGAACTCGAGGAGCGACGCCGCGAGACACCACGACTCCAACGCTCGAGCGTTGGCCAAGCAAACCGACAATGTGCTCAGGTGCGTGTGCGCTGCGCGCCTGGGCGGCAGTGACTGGCGGGAGGGAGAGAGCGGTGCGCGCGCGCTCGCTCGCTTGCAGTCTGGAGCAGGACGTCTCTCGTCTCAAGGTCGAGTTGAAGTCGAGCAAGCTTGCGGAGAGCGAGCTCCGCCACCAGCTGGTAGGGAGCACGCAGTCCGAGAAGCAGGCGCGTGCCGAGCTCCAGCAGCTCAAGCAGCGCTCCGACCAGCTCGAGACCAAGTGAGCCAGACGGCCACGCGTGGCCGTGACCCGCAACGCACACGCGGCCCGCTCTCGCCCCCCACCCCCCGCGCAGGCTGACGAACCTGCAGCGGTCGCGCGAGCAGGACAAGACGGCCATGCAGACGCTGGAGAAGAAGCTGGTCGAGGAGCAGCGCCTGCGCCAGCTCGCCGACGAGAAGCTGACACAGGAGCGCCGGCAGAAGCGACAGGACGAGGCGGCCTCCGCGCGCGCTCTCGCCGCATCCAAGTTGGTTGACGCGGCGGAGTGGGTGGGCGGCGGCGGGACGCAGTGGACGACGGACGGCTGGCGCGCATAGGAACGAGTGCGGCGACGCGTGTCGGCAGCGACGGCGCGACCAGGACGCGGACTTGAAGCAGCTGCGCCGCGAGGTTCGCTCCAAGGACGAGAAGTTGCAACAGCAAGACGCCGAGCTGCGCTCCCTGCAACAGTACAAGTGCGTGCGTGGCACTGCTGGAGCACGTGAGACGGACGAGTGGTGCTCTCGCAGAGACGCGCACAACGCCGAGGTGCTCATGTCGGCGCTGTCGACTATGAAGGAGAAGAACGCGCACCTGGAGCGCTCTCTCGCTTCCGAGAACCACCTCAAGCAGAACCTCTTCATGGCGCTCGGCGACGCCAAGAAGGAGATCGAGCACGTCAGAGGTGCGTCGCGGGCAGGAGAGCGGACGCGCGAGCAGGCAGACTGGACATGACGCGCTTTAGACGAACTGCGCAAAGTCGAAGTGGAGAACGGGCGGCTGCACCACCGACTGCACGCGGTCGAGGGCGCCGCCAGCTCGGGTCGGTCGTCGAGCAACCCGTCCGCGGCGCCGTCCACCCCGCCGCCGCCCACTCCCGTCGTGGGAGGAGGAGGAGGCCAGCAGGCGCTGCCAGAGGCGCCGGCCGGCCCACAGTCGGGTGGCGAAGGCTCGACCGAGCTGGTCGTGGGAGGAGCCGCGGAGCCGAGGCAGCAGCAGCAACCGAGTCTGGAAATGCTCGAGAGCGCCGTCTACAACGTGCTCAAGGCCGCGGCCCTGCCGCCGTCCTCGGCCTACGCGCCCGTCGTGACCGAGTCGGCGGCGCGCTTCGCCAACGGCCCCTACTCCACGGCGCCGCGCTCCGTGGGCGTCGTCGACGAGGCCGCCGTCGCCGCCGCCACGGACGCTCTCCGTCCGCCGCCCACCGACGGCCTGGGCGTCTCCAACAGCGGCGCTCTCGGCAACCGCTAACTAATACCACAAGCTATGCTCGAGTCGAGTAGTGGCCGCGTTTGCAATTCTCTCTCCATCCCCTCTCTCGTCTCTCTGCCCCTCTCCCTCCTCTCTCCTGACAACAATGACATCTTCTTTACACTAACGTGCGCACAGGTCATGCGCGACAGCGATATCCAACCCTGCTGATGAGAACGGCTGACGCTCGCTCTCTGCTTTGAGCGAAGGCTGCTGCCTCTGTGGTCGGTGTTCCCCCGGGCGGGTTGGGGGGGGGGGGTGCTGTGGAGGTGCGCCTGCCGCTGAAAGGAGGAGGTGGGCGGCGGTCGAGCGGTCGTCGTCGTGGTGGTGTGGTGGTCTTGTTCGCGGCCTGCCGCCCTGTGCGCGCAGGCCCCCAGTCGTCTCGGTGTGGTCGTCGTCGTCGTCGTCGTTGGGGGGCGTCGTCTTGATCTGTCGTCGCGTCGGCCGCGTGCGTGCGTGCGTGTCCGCGTCGGCGCGCCCGCGCGCGCGTCAGCAGCGTGTGTACCTTCTGCGCCGACGTGTCTTCTTGTCACGTGCAACCGATTGAGTGCATACTCGGGCTCTGAGTGCATTTGGATATTGTCTCTGCTACCTTTAGCGCTAGCCGTTCACGATCACGCTCCTGGCAACCAGGTCCAGTTCGACCACACGCACGCAACGCAGGCCCACCCGGTCGGCGGACTTATATGTTTTACAAATAAAGTACTTTTTGTGTGCCATGGTTGCTTTGTAGCATTAGCAACACGCGATCGAAATCCTGTCACGGTATTGTTGGAGGTACCGTATTCGAGTTAACGTCCTTCAAGATATTGTGGGTGATGTGGCATTCGCATAGGTATTTAGAATTTTTGTTGGCGAGTTAGAGCGCACCTGTAACCGGTCGGGCCGAGGGAGCGGGGTGGGGATAAGGCTCCGCACCAACTATAGCAAAATACAAGCAAATTGTTTATTGCGCAAAATACACTGCAAATGGCGCAGTATGGGTAGGTACTAGTCGTACTACTTGTAGTATATGTACTTGTATGTTCCAGTATTTCTACAGAAGGGCCCCACTTTCGGGAGGAATAGTGCGCGACCGCTTCACACTCGTGTGTCGTCATTTCACCAAAAAAAATCACAAAAAAAAAGTTCAACAAAACAGAACTTAAATTGAAGTGAGGTTCCTTCCCTCACTCCGCTTCGCTCGTACTTGATCAGCACCTGCATGTTGCACGGTAGAGGAGGTGGAGTTGTGTGTCCGTCTGTGTGTCGGTCTGTCTGTCTGGCGTCGGCGGCGCGGGGCTGTGTACATTCTACGCATCGTGCGCGGCGCCCGCCCTCCAGCCAGCCAGCCCAAGGACAGCGCGGCGAGACGGACGGGCAGTCGAGTAGGCCGTAGGCTCGCAGTGGGGCGGCGGTGGAGATGTTGAGACGAGGGGAGGGAAGCGCGTCTGCGTCTGTCTCGTTCGATTCGACGCTGCCGTCGGCCACGCTCGGGCCGCTCCAGCGTCCGTCGCCTCGTCGTTCGCTCGCTCCTTGGCTGGCCCAGAAGAGCCGCCGCGACGCGATGGCAGCCCCTCTGAGGCTGCTGGCAACACCGCGCTACCGCTTCCGTCCACGCATCTGCGTCTGCCGCCGCTCTGGGCGCAATCTCTGTGTTGGAAGTTGTGCGCGTCAAGACACGGACCGACCGCGTCTGCCTGTTTGTACAATATGCGCGCTTGTCTACGGCATGAATGGTAGTGCCGAGCTGCTCTTATCCTACGGTCTCCGGGATCCCAATCAATTCGACTAGAGTGGATGCTCGGTACCAAGGTGTCGTCGCTGAAGTACTGGAAATAGGCAAGATAACTTCAAGGACCTAGAGTAAGTCGAGGCCGATGTCGCCCTGGTTGTCCTAACGTTTTTTGATTCTATCATCATGCCCAAGCAATTTTGACTTCGAATTATCAGTTGATACATGTTGCAACACAGAGAGAGGGAGAGAGTTGCTCTGCTCGAGTCTGGCCCAAGTCACGTTCTCGTTGTTCACCGACTCGTGAGTAGGGCGAGCGGTAGCGTTCCGGGTCCTATTCTGTCATTGCGGACAGCCGGAGGCGGCCGGTGCTGGGGCGGCGCCGTGCGCCTAGTGGGGCTCGATTTGCCGTGCGCAGGGGCCGCATCGACTGGGCAAGGACGAGCGAGCGAAGACGACCGCGCCGCGCATTGGAGGCGGCCGCGCCCGGCCCACAGCAGACGCGGCGGCGGGCGCGACTCGACTGGGCTGGCTGGCTGGCTGGCGTGGCCTATTCGCGGACAGCGGGGCAAGGCAGCTTCTTTTTTATGACAGTCACCTCCGCTCGGTGGCTGCGCCACGTCTAGTCTCGGGGCCGTTGGTGCGGGAGCGGTCGGTGTGGCGGCGAACCGGCAGACTGGCCAGGCCAGCTGGACCGAGGCGGCGAGCGCGAAGACGCGAGCGAGAGAGCCGCCAAGCCAAGCTGACGGTGCCGCCGCCGTCAGCATCGCCTGCTGTAGAGATGCAGTGACGGCCGCGCGCGCTGTAGACGCTTGAAGCGCGCCAGTCGTGACCCACATTCCGCGCACAGCGCCAACGTTTTTGACTAGTCGCTACGACTAGACGCTCTCTCCAGCAGCCAGCCTGCTGCCTGACGGACGGCTCTGCCTGAGGCAGACTGCCTCAGCCTTGTCTTCCCAGCTGCTCGCTGGGTTTTTCGCATTTTCTGCCGAGGGAAGAACGGTCCACTCACGCATTTCTTCGTTGTGTCTGCAAACTTTTTTTGCGTCGCCAAAATAAACCGCCAGATGTTTGTTATTTTCGGGAGTCTGTTTGGACAGCTTGATTTTTGAGCGCGCGGCTCGAATTTCTGCATGTAGAGCCCTCGTTTTGTTTGTTTGCCCTTTCGACATCTTTGCAGTTGCAGACCACTGTGCCCGAATTGCCACCGGCTGTCTTGCCTTGCCGTGTCTTTCTTGTCCGTCACTATGTCCTTGACAACAGAACATCGTTTCTTTTATGACTCGGCTCCTGATATGTCTTTTTGCGAATCGGCAGCGTAATCCTGTGCTTGAGTTGTGCAAGGTGGTTGTCTAGCTAGTCCAAGCCACCCATTGCTGCGTTCAGCTGTTCTTTTGTCACCGCACGGATGCTGTCTGTCCGTAGTCGGCGCTGCTCCGGCTGTTTACACAGTGCGCGTGCACTGGTGCCCACAGACGCCGCCGACGACGCCGCAACCCCGGATTCGTCTTGTCCCCAGACGGCAGGTGATACAGGCGCAAGGCTGGTCACGCGGCGACAAATCTCGATGAAATCTTATGCCTATATGTACATTGTTGCGCGTCGGATATGTCTCCTCACCCACCACCCGGTCAACAACGGGAGAGTCTGTGTAGGTACGTGCCCGCGCAAAAGAGTGCATTCGCGCGTCGACGAACTCGGCGTGGAATGCGAGTACTTTCCAGGAACTGCCGAGCGGCGCCAGCCACGTATCCGTGATATGCAAGGTGTTGATGACTGTACTTGCTAGCGCCGAAGGAAAAGATCGACGACAGCGGCAGTCTTTTCGTTCGACGCCCACTCTGTCCGAGACGGTGTACGCTGTACGCTGGAGGCGTCGAGGGCGGCGGTCAAAGGGAAGGGGGCGAGGCAGTGGAAGGCGAAGGCGGCTGCCGGCTGCGCGCCCCTTCTGCGCTCGCTGCTGCGCCTGCCCGCGTCCTTCGTCTCCGCCGCCGACGTCTGCCTGCCTTCGACCTCGACGTCCCACTGCGACTCGTGCCGCTGCTGCTGCTGCATGGCGTCGCCGGCGATGCTTGGCACTGGCAGCGCCTGCCCCACCAAGCTGTCGGGCTGCCGCTGCTGTTGTCGACATCGAAGTCGGCCGACGAGCGCCATCCCCGATGGAGACCTGAAGGCGACGGCGCCTCAGCAGACTGGCCCTTGCGACACCGCTGAGGTCGGCTGCTGCTGCTCCTGCTGCTGCTCCTGCTATTGGCCACCTTCCCCTTCGGACGACATGCGTCTTGCACAGGCACGGATTTCTACTCGACGACGACATCTGGAGTCTATTGAACGATCCAATTCTGCACTTCATTTTTGTCAAAGTGGATGTGATCCAGAATCTATACTTTGGGTAGGTGAATGCGGCAGGCCGAACGTTTGCTAGCTACTACTAGCAAGTATACTACAACTACTACTACGCAAACTGTATTTTCATCTATGATATGCCACTCCTTTATTATTGTTGTCACGGCAAGATGAGCTGTATATTATTGTACGTACCCGCACCAGCAGACGACGGCACAAAGGGTCATGTGGGCTTGCTCTAGGCGAGACAAGGCGGTGCACGCTACGACTGCCGACACAAAGGTTGTCGGCTGGAGTGGAGGTCGGCGCACTGCCAGTTTGATTCCCTGCCCAGTCTGCCTCTTGCCTCTGCCAATGACGGCAACGACTTACCGCTGCTCTCGGGCCGTGGGTGCGGCGGCGTTCGCTTCGACGCCACCGCCGACTTGCCCGTCAGCATCACGGGCCTGGACGGGGAGCGCGGGCGTCGTCGACACCGCTCGCCTGTCCTCCCTTCCCAGCGCGACGCGAGCGCCGGCGCCGCCGACGTCGACGTGGTCGACGAGACGACCGAGGCGCTCGCTTGCTCGGCCTCCCTGCCCTCGTCGTCGAGTCTCTTTCGCGACCAACTCGAGCGCTTCTACCCGCCCAACAACCGCATGGTCTGCGCCCCACCCAACGTCCGCTTCGAGCCCTCCATCTTCACTTTCGAGCGGAGCCGCAGGCCGCGCTGCAACACCGGCGGCGACGGCGGCACGCGAGCGCCTCCCGAGCCCCGCAGCAATAACTCAGCGGAAAAGCAGGCGAGCGCAGCGGATGAATCTCTGCGCGATGGAGAGCCGTAGGAGACCCCAGCACTCCAGACGCCCACCGGCTTCCAAGCGTCGACAACAGCACTACGAGTGACTACTGAGACAGTACAGTAGCGCAGTCACTTCCTCCAGCGGTCGACACTGTTTGTACGTAGCGTGTCGCACACCCTAATACGCAAGTCCAAACGCCTTGCTGCTGGCGCCATCTTTTGTTTGATTCATGTTGTTGGTTTGAGATGTGCTATATCACAGTTACGGCTGGAACTGCGCAAGCTATCGTTGCAATCGAATCGCGTGCGCACTCAACGGCGCCACGAGCGGCAGTCAAGAGGGACTCAGTGCGGCGTAGTCCGCATCACGAGTGGTATCAAATGACGGTCATTCATCTTTCGAAGAGCCTCTTGGCGAAGCCGGCGCGCTTCTCCCAGAGCCGCTCGTAGCCGGCGCGCTTCGGACTGGCAAAACGAGACGCGAACCGATCTGAACAGTTCTTTGTCAAACGATAACAATGGTCACTACTGGAACGCGTCTCCGACAGACCCGCAAATTTCGCCGGCCCACTGGCCTCGGCGAACTGCTCGCCGTCGGCAAACGCGGAGGCGAGGTCGACGCTCGCGACGAGCGCCACCACGACGAGCACGACCAAGAGCTTCTGCATGTCGGCTTTCTTTCGAGTCACCACAAGTCGGTGTCGCACAGTCACTGCCCTCAAATGGCGACGAGTGAGCGAGCAGCGACTAAATAGCTCCATCGCCCACACGCCAGGAAAAGTTCCGTGACGCGCCACACGAACGGAAGCGCGCCATTCGGGCCCTTCTGCGACACGGACGGACGGAGCACGCAACAACGGCTGCTCGGCCTTCCGACCAAAATCCGTTGGAGGAACGGAAGTTGTGGTGGAGCACACGAGCAATTGTCGCCAATTTATTTGCGTTCAACGGACGGAAGACGCGACGACAGGGCGGGGACGGCCGAGTCAGCTGAGCTGCAGCTGGAACTGCAGCAGTCTGGCCGTCGTGTCCGCCTGCAGGCGGTAGGGCACCATTCCCGCGAATGCAATCAGCGTCTTCAGACGACGCCGCGACATCGCTCGCAGCTGCAACCCAGAATTGCACACACAGTTATCCAACTGCCTGTCGACTGCTGCTCGACCACCAACAACGCACCTCGTCCTCGGCTGAGGGCGCCGCGCCGCTCTTGAAGGTCCTCACGACGGAGTCGGCTGCCGCGAGAAGTACGTCGGAGAGCAGCCGTTTCACCTGGCAGTGCACTCATGCGTACCATCGGAAGCTGACGACGACGAGCGCGCACTCGAACCTACCTCGTCCGGCAGAAGGAAGAAGTCGCGCACGCCGCCGTCCACTTCTTCAGCCGTCAACGGCACCACTTGCAGCTTCGACAGTACCTGACGACAGCCGCTCGTCTATCACCGTCGAGTGGACAGACGCAGAAAGACAAGTGGGGAGCCACCTCGAGCGCGTCAGCAGTTCGGTCCGCGTAGTAGAGGTCGTAGAAGACGCCCAAATCCATGAGTAGATAGAAGGCGGCGAGCCGCTCCGCCGTCTTCGCGTCCCCGTCGACGCCCTGGTCGCGGTAACTAAAGGAACGCGGCCGAGGCACTTTCATGTCTCGCGGTCTCGTCCAAGCCCCGCCGGCGTCCACACGAACCGCGTGCCGATCTCGGTGGCGAGCGAGCGCACGAGGTCGCACTTGGAGCCGGGCAGTCGTTGCTGCGAGACGACGTAGCCGAGCTGCTGGTTGAGCAGGCGCAGGCAGCGGTCCTGCTCCTACGAGACACAGGCCGGCCGCTCTTTCGCACGCACGCACGCACGCAAGGACACGGACGCAAGCACGCACGCCGGCGAGGTTGAAGAGGAGCATGGCCGTGTCGGCCTGACCCGCCCGCTCGCAGTCGGCAGCTGCGACGGCCGTGAGGCGCGACGCTGCCTCCGTGCCGAAGCGCTGCACGACTCCCCGCTGAAGAGAGGCGCGACCACCCCCACTCCCCGCCCGCAACTGGCGCACGCTGCCACACTCACTCGTTTGCGACCGTCTCGATCGACGCTGCCCAACAGCAGTTCGTACTGAACGGAACATTGTCGCTGGGGGTTGAAACGATCAACGAGAGAGAGAGAGAGAGCAGGCACCTCACGCGTTTTCGCCACAAGTCGAGCGAGGTTCAGCGAGAACATGTCCGAGTCCGGTTCGTCGCTAACCCTGATTTCCCTAAAGCCGGAAGAGGGCTTTAGCCGATGGGCGGCGAATCGACTGGGGACGAACCTCAGCAAGTAGAAGTAGTCTAGCGCCAACGCGGGATCCGAGAGTTCGAAGAGCGAGCAGTAGGCGCCCACGAGGCGCGCGAGGTTCAGTCGGCGCTCGGCAGAGTGCGCGGCGTCCACGGTCGACACTGAAAAATGGAATTGCATTCGCAGAACGGGTACGTGGGCAAGAAGGGCTAGAGACGGAGAGGCGCTCGGCAGTCGGACGGCTTGCGCAGCAGGCGCGCCTGGTCGGCGGCGAGCGCCGCGTGCAGGGCGTGACAGCGACGCGCGTCGTCGGCCGAGGGGCCGGCCGAGCGCCAGAGGTAGTCGATGCCCGCCTCCAACTGTCCCGTCAGCCACAGCGCCGCCAAGTACGGAGCGGTGCCCACGGAGTCGCCGGCCCCACGGAAGTAATCTTCGCCTGAAAGGCGGCGAAGTGGCGCGCGTCCCCAGAAGCACCGCAGCGTCGTCCAGCACCGAAATCCTCGAGGATCTGCTTCTGGAGTGCCGTCAACGAGAGCGCCGCTGGCGAGGCGGCGGCGTCTCTGCCCTGGCAGTGTACGCGCTCCACTTGCTTCAGCCGCAGCCAGAGCCAATTCTCGATCGTATCGCCCAGTTCCGCCACATCGGAGGCCGAGCCACAGCCGGCGAGAACGCAGTAGACGGCCCTGAGGCGCCGTGCGAGTCTCTCTCTCCAGTCACGAGTCTGCCCCCCCCCCCACGGAATACTTCTTGTAACAGTCGGATCCGCTGCGGACGCGTCGCGTGTAGTCGACGATGAGCTTGCGCTCCGTGTCGGCCGACAGTCTGAAACAGAATGGAAGGGCTGTGTTTTTGGTTTTTTTTGTTTGGTTTGGTTGTGGGTTTTTTGGGGGTGTGGTGGGGGGTGGGGGGGGGGTGTGGGTTGGCGGGTGGGTTGTTGGGTGTGTTGCTTTGTGGTTGGGGGTGGGGGCGGGGGCTGTGGGGGCTGGTGTGTGGGGTCTGGGGGGGCTCTGCGGGGTGGTGCGCGGGTGTTTGGGGGGGGGGGGGGGGGGGGTGGGTGGGGTGGTGTGTTCTGCCGTCCGTCTCTTCCTGCGTTGCTGCTGGTGCGTGGTGGTGGTCGGCTCCGCGGGGTGGTGGCGTTGCGGGGGGGGGCGGGCTGGCGGTTTTCTCCCTGTTCTTTTTGCGGTTCTTTTTTCTTCCTCTTCTTTTTACAGCGGGCAGTGCGCAGTGTCCGAGGAGTGACTGCTCCTCATAGAAGCGTAACGAACGCGCGCTGAGCGGACGAAGCGGAGTCGGCGAGAGCGGAGACGACGTCGGCAAGGTGGGCGGTGGAGGCGACGCGCATCGCGGCGTCCGCGTCGCCGCATCGGAGGCAGTGGAACAGCACCGACCAGACGTTGTGTCCCTTGTAGCCGTCGCGAGCCTGCCACGCCACCGCTACAGCTGACACCGCTACACAATAGGCGCCGGTGCCCCCAACCTGCTGGCTCTCTGAGAGCGAGTTAGAGGAGCGGCCGACGTTCAGGTAGGCGACGACTGTCAGCTCCGTCGACGGCAGACCGCCTCGGCGCGCCTTCTCCAGGTCGCTGCCGACGACGCGCTCCATGTGCTCGGCAAATCTAGGCGAGTGGACACTCCGCAGCACTGCAGGGTAGGGTAGGGGCCGGAAGCGGCTAGTGCGAACGGCAATGACCAACCAACAACTCACTGTTCATGGAGAAAGGACAGAGCGGACGTGACGACGTCCTCGTCCGACCGACGCGCGTCCATCGACAGCATGCGCGACATCATGGGCCAGTGAATGGACCACGGCTCCTGAACCGATCAGGCATTCTGCTACCCTGACCTAACCGGCAGAATCAGGCTGACCGACACAGCCGAACCTCAGCCTGTAACGCGTTGGCTGTCGACGCCAGTTGCTCCGCTAGTCTACCGGCTGGCGACACTCCGCCTTCCAACAACGCATCGACGTGTCTCGACACCTACAACCGCGATGGCGACAGGCCAACTCTTGCAACGATTATAATTGTTCAGCCGCTAACAATTTGTCCAAAGGCAAGGTGCAGCGCGGAAAAGGGTCCCATCATAGAGGATGACGCAATTGTGGACGCGCTGACGGGCGGCGCCTCTAGCCGACCGGCTATTGTAGGCGCCACGGCCGAGAGGAGGCCTTCCTTCTGCGCCGTCCAGGAGCGCTTCAGCTCGCCCCAGTGCCGCGACTCCACGTCCGACGCAGCCTGCAAGTCGCGTCGACCTACACCGCAGCGTCGCCCCACGGCAGCCGGTCCCTACCGTCTCGAGTGCTTCCTCGACGAGCGCCGTGAGCGCCGACTCGCGTTGCTCGCGCAGGAAGCCGTCGATGCGCGCCTCGGCCGGTGCCGCTTCGACCAGCGTCGCGTCGGCCTTCTCGGACCATCGGTCGACGAGCTCTCGCAGCGACGACGGAGCCGCCGTCGTCACGTTCGTGCCACTCGTCGTCGTCGCCGCGTTCAGCAACCTCCGCGAACGACGAAGCGCCTACGAAACGAGCGCGAACCTTGTCGTTGTTACCGCTTGAGCATGCTTGCACACTGACAAACATGATCGAAATCGTCCACTGCAGACGAAGAATTCATCAACGCGTCAGCAGCACTTTTTGAAACTGCGGCGTTTCCAAACGCAGACGATGACCGTTGCAGGAGTTCATTCAGCGGACTGGTTTCAACATTGACTCTGTTCATAGCTGCTGACGACTGACGAAGCTACAACAATTTCTGTTGGCCCAAACGTTGAAAAATTTTAAACCTACCTTATAAATTTAGGTACGGTAATATAATGGTAATACCTAGGCGCGGGGCGCGGGGCTTGGCGGTGTACACTCCGCACTGATCCCCTTCAACCACCGGCGTCTTTCCACTCGGTCTTCCGGCCCGGTACCACCGCCTGCGCCACAACTGTACATGATGTTCAATGTTCTAGTACTGGGCGAAGTCGGCGACGTCCGACTCGGCGTCAGCGTCTACGCAATTAACGCTGCCGTGTCTAAGCGCAAAAATCTCCGTTTTTGTTATTTTTTCTAGATCAATCCCTGCTGAACGTTGTTGTTGAACGATGAACGATTGCAGATTGATGTTGTGCACTACACAAACTCTGCAATAGATACGGTATTTCTTAAAGGCATAGCGAATGGATGGATGACAGAGGAAAAGGTTGAGCACGACGAAATTTTTTTTGACATTTCTGTTGACCAAACTTTGGCTTGGACAAACTTTTGTAATGGCTAACACTACTGACAGTGTTGGCTGGAAACGTGCTCTTTGGCCCCTCCTCCTGCCATCACATGTCTTGTGAGTTTGGAAAACACATCCCCACAAGGACCCGGCGTGGGCGTCGCATTTCAGCGCTGAACACTTCGGAGCCAGCCACTTCTGCCACTCAAAAACCAAAGCCGCGGTGACATTCGAATGCCAAAAACTTGTTGGCAACCGTGGCGATTCCCCAACCCATGCATGGTACAATCTTTTATTTATTGCTGCGTTTATTTGCCTATTTATTTTTTGTAATTTTGTCAGAAAGGAGAGGGGTAAAATGATTTTCCTTTCAAAATCCAAGTCATTCGTTTTCACCATGTCACCCCCCCCCCCATCGCCCTCCCTTCGCTTGCGTTGCTGCTGCAGGGAATAGCGGCCTGAGGCCTTCACGGACAGCGGGCGATCGTCGTTGCCGGAAGCTGTCGGCTGGCCAGCCAGTGGACAGTGGCAAGGTCACCTGTCCTTCCGCTTGCCATTGTTTCGCTGACGACCGCTTGCGCGCTGTCATGACGGGCCGGCTGCGCGCTGCGGTGCGGACGGAGGGCTGGGCCGAGAGATGGAAGGCGACGTCGATTGGGGCAGCGGTATGAAACGGGGCCGAGCGCGCCGCCAGCGGGGGCCCTGCAAAGCAGGCGCTCGTGTCAGCCGCTGCAGCCGCCGCTGCGGCGCCACGTTTTCATTGCGGTCACTCTCACTCGCCTGCGGCGCCAGCGATGACAATTAGTGGGCCGCGTGCCATCATAAATAGACCGCGACGCGATGCGCCAATACGCAGCCGCCAACAGAGTGGGTGCGCGGACCAGTTTTTTTTCGATTCAAGCTGTCCAACTCCAATGCACTCCAGGCTTGCAGCTGTGCATGTGGTTGTGCTTCTAGCGCTACACCATGGCGTCAATATCACTGCTCCGGCGCGTCTTGTATATTCTAGCTAGAATGTAGGTTGTTTGTTCCTTGGTTCCTCGTAGGCTAGACTTGTTTTCGCTTGAGAATGTGCCGTGTTGCATGTCAAGTGCAGCAAAGCGGCCGCGCTGTAGGCAGCGGTGTCGAGTGGGAGCCGACGTTTCAGCAATTGCTTCCTTTGTCCGGCGCTGGCCGTTCGTCTAGTTGCGGCGCCGCCTTTGATTGTTCAACCTTCAGCGTTGCTGCCCAAGCAAACGCGCAGCAGATTTACAGTCATGTACACTGCACGTGCTATGGGGAATACGCGCAACGGTTCGCTTGCCTGACATCCTCGATTGTCCCCCGGCAATCATTGTAATAACTAGTTAAGCTGTGATATTTGGTAGAAGCTAGTCCTCAACTCCCCCAGCAGAACTCATAGTCGACGCCGATACTAGAGTTCAGCCTTTATCGAGCTTACAGTTCCTAGTCGCTGCGAGCTTCATTGGCTTCTGAGCCGCCACGTGGCCTGGCTTCTGCCACTTTGGTTGGTCTGTGGTGGCGATAGCGGTGGATTAGTTCAAACTGCAAGGCCGCACGTAGTGTGGCCGTGTTTGCGGTCGGGTTCGGCGACGTTTCCACGCCATCCGACACTCGGCGGGCCATCCGATGCACGGGGACGGCGCGCGAGGCGGCGCATTGCTGGCGGCGCAAGCAGCAGTCGTAGCGCGCCTCGCACCGCGCGTGATCCCATGCGGTGCTGGGCTGCTCGCTTCCCACCTTAACGTCGTGACGACAAGCGAAGAGTTGTGGAAAAAAGGCGATTGCAGTGCTGGGATTCGAACCCAGGTCTCAGGGATTCCGGTCCTGGATGCTAACCACTGGATGCCAAGTTCTGACTTGGCAGAGGCGTCACGTCACGTGCACGATGATGACGTGCCAGTTGTCAGCGAGAAGCGTGACGAGAGCGAGAGAGAGAGAGAGAGAGAGAGAGAGAGAGAGAGAGAGAGAGAGAGAGAGAGAGAGAGAGAGTGAGAGAGAGAGAGAGAGAGAGAGAGAGAGAGAGAGAGAGAGAGAGAGAGAGAGAGAGAGAGAGAGAGAGAGATAGAGAGAGAGAGAGAGAGAGAGAGAGAGAGAGAGAGAGAGAGAGAGAGAGAGAGAGAGAGAGAGAGAGAGAGAGAGAGAGAGAGAGAGCCACGCACGAGGTCAAAGTAGGCTAATGCGCCCCTGCAAATAACTGGTTACGCTGCGAGAAGGCCAATCCGGCTGGACAAAGGGCGGCGCCGCCGCCGGCGATGGGCGCGCAACCGTAAAAAGCGGGCCAAACCGCCGCTTCCGTCGCTCGTGCTGCATGCTGCCAGCGCTGCCCAGTCCATGCCCCAAGCGTGCGCTCTCGCGTCGCGCTTTGTCCAACCTAACCGGTGATTACTTAGGCTGGTAGTAGTCGGAACTCTTTCACTCGTCCGTCGGTCAGATTGGCGGTCCGAAGAAGTCGGCGAAATGCAGCGCTGTCGACGAATGTTGCCGTCGCTGACGGTCGCAGCGCTGCTGCTGGCGACGGCCGCTCGGACGGCGCAGGGACTGGCGATCAACAACGGAGTCGTGGAGACGCCGACGATCACGTGCGACGAGAACGCCGTGTCCATCTCCGTGCGGACACAGACCACCTTCCGCGGCAACATCTATGTCAAAGGACAATACGGAGTGCCGCAGTGTCGACAAGAGTACAGCGGCAACGACTTTACCGGCGCTTCCTTCGGAGTCCGCGTCGGCGACTGCGGCATGCGGCGCATCCGACAGGTCTGGCCGATACAGGCAATCGATTCCCAATTCCAAAGACGCACTCGCTTCGCTTCGCTCGCCCATTCAGCTCCAACCGACCGGCATGAACTACATGGTCGTCTTCGTCGTCAATTTCCATCCGCAGTTCGTCACGAAGGTCGACAGGGCGTACAACGTCCGCTGCTTCTACGCACAGCAGGACCGCACCGTCAGTGCGCAGCTCGACCTCAGGTTGGACGCCGCGTCTGAGAAGAGCAAGCAAGGCAGCGACGTTCGATTGCAGCGCGCTGCCGACGCAGTCGCTCGACCAGAGCACCATGTTGATGCCCACTTGCGAGTACTCGGTGCGCCAGGGCAGCCTCAACGGTCAACGCGTCAGGTTCGCCCAGGTCGGAGATCGTCTCATACACCGCTGGGAGTGCAATAACCGTGCGTGCTTACGCTCCCTTCACCTTCGCTCGTCCTGTCACTGTTCCCGCTCTTTTTAGCCAACTTTGGCATGCTTGTCAAGAACTGCTTCGTCACCGACGGCAGTGGCAGCTCAGTGCGAGTGCTCGACAGCCGAGGGTGGGCTGCGTAAAGGACTGGTAATTCGGTACAGCGCACCGCGCGCGTCCCCATTCCAGGTGCCCCGTGTTCACGCCCGTCATCCAGGGACCTTTGAGGTACGAGAACTCTCTGAACCTCGCCTACGTCGAGGTCTGGGCCTACAAGTTCCCCGACCGGCCACAACTCTACTTCCAGTGCCAGATCCAGGTCTGCAACAAGCGCGACGGAGAGTGCATCGGCGTCACGGTGAACCAACCCGATAGCCGATACTTGTTAGCGCTGTGAACATCACGCTCTTCCATTCGTTCAGCCTCCCAACTGCCCCAACGTCCTCAAGACCAATTTCCAACCGTCTACACAAATTGATCCCGGCACCAACCCAGTCCGAGTGCGTGGCACGCTCCCTCCTCCTCGTCCCGGCGTCGACCGGCCTTTTATTCAACCGCAACCCAACATCGACCCCTACTCCGTGTCTCGAGGAGCTATCCCCACGTTCGTTTCCCGCTGGTTGCCACGCTCAGTTGCTCAGCTGGTGTCTCAGTTGGCGTGGAGGAGTGTTTAGTGCGCGGTTCGTGCAAGAGGAGCAGGTGGGTGCGAAGCCGAGGCCAGCAGCGTCGGCGGAGAGTGGCGCGTTGAAGTCTCCGCCTGGGCCCAAGCACTTCGGCACTCACACGGTCGTGGAGGAGCCGACGCGTCGACCAGCGCTGCCTTCGTCGGCGCTCAGCGCGCGCGACCATCCCCTTCCGCCGCCAGCCAGAGGCGAACCAGTGCGCTCTGCTTTCACCTACATACTGCAAGCCTAACCTACATGCAAAGGATGTTGTGTGGCTTCGCGTCAGCGAGAAACGCCTTTCTCAGAGACGCTACAAACGAGAGCCGAACTCGGTCAGGAACCGAAGCAGCAGCAGTGCCGCCGCATTCTCCTTAGCGGGAGATGATGAGACGGAGGAGAACGACGCGACCGAGGAGACGATGGACGTCGTCGCACCTACCGTATTCGTCGCCGACCGAGAGGACGACCCAGACGACGATCCCGGTTTGCTGTTCTCTTTGAAAATACGATTTTCCTACGAACTTGTTTATACAGGCTTTGCAAGTTGCAGCATAGTGTTGTGGTTCCGGATAGTCTAATGTGTTTCATGTTTCTTCAACAAGATACAACCAATTTATTTTGTACAGTAACCATATCTGGTTGTGCAAGTATAGTCAAACATGTACAACCCATACTTCGTGTACAGTAGACATACCAGTAGGTATATAGATGCTATTTAGATGAAACAGCCGACATGTTCTTCCTCCACAGCATTTCCAGTATTCCAAAATAATACTACAGTAAGAACACTATTGCAGCTAAATGTAAGTTTCGTCTTCGGGTGTCATTGAAAATGCGGTGTACATGTACATGAACGTGAAGCGAGCTGAGCGCTTGCCGACGATTCGAGTGACTTCTTCGTGTGGTCGTGTTCACGCGAGCAGTGCGGTCTTCGTTGTGCAGAGTTCACGCACTTTCCCTTTGCCGAGCGCGAGGAGGCGCGGCGGGGAGGAGGAGGCGCGCTGTGCCTCGACCGACTGGGAGTGGGCCTGCTGGCGGGCTGCGTGGCGCTGCTGCTCCTCCTGCCGCTGCTCGCCCTCCTCGGACACGCCCTCTACGCGAACCGGCCGTCGGGCGGCGTCAAGCGCGTCAACCGCTGCTCCACCGCCAGCAGCCTCGCCTCCGCCTTTCGCTCGCCCACCCGCTGAAGCCCCTCGTCTCGGCGGAGAGGGCACTCGAGGCGGACCACACGTCCTCCCTCCCTCCCCCGCCTACTCGACCTTCTTGGCCGCGGTCCGCGTTGTCCATACGGCGATCGTCTTTCGTGCAACCTGACAATCATCTCGCTCCCGTACTGCCCCGTGGTTCGACCCTCGCACGCTGTCCCTGCATTGCGCGACACGGTTACAGTGACGACGTTACACCCAGCTTTCGGACAACTTCTATCTTTCTCGTTTCTATTTCGTTCAATTTGTCAAACGCATACTCGTGTGCTAATCTATGGAAAAACCGCTGCAAAGAGAAGCACTTTGTCCGCAACACCGGCTTACTTCCAACTTGAGAGACCTTTTTGTACAAGTATCACTACAACCCGACTGCGCGCGCACATGACTACGATGACGCACACGACGTGCGTACCTACATACATGTACGCATGCGCGAACATACATACCTAGGTACATATTTTTTTTTACTTAGCATGAACTTTGCAGAATCTGGTTTATACATAGAACAAAATCTCGCATCCGATGTCCGATTATAGTCAAACTTTATGCGTCGTAAATAGTCAGCTCTGCGGCTCGTTCAATCAGCCTCATTGGTTGTAGCTACTAGGAAGCGCCAATAGGAGAAGGAATACAGTGTACTTTAAGACGACACACTGTAGTTGTAGTCAACTACAACGAGCCTTAGAAAGAGAAACGTCCAACGGGCTTACTGGGTTTTTCCGTGCACTAGCGATGTGCAAAGCCTCAAAAGCTGTCAGTTCAATTTTCTGAAAGTGTGGCCACCGACAGCGACAGACAGGCTGGGCTCTCAGCGTGTATGTACAACCATGCGACTGTGCATTTGTGCGGCGATTCGGCACTGCAGGCAGACATGGCGACGGAGGCAGGAGAGGGGGCGAGCGTCGCGCAGGCCGCCGATGCGACGTCAGGCCACCAGAGACGCAGAGGACGAGTCGTCGAGAAGAGACGACGGAGCCTCTGAACGGCGCAGCGAAAGAGTGGCCCGCCGTCTGGTCTGACTCCGCGGATGGTGGGCCGTGCGCGGCGGCGCTCTCGCATCCTCCTGCCTCTGCCACACAAAACCGCTGTTGGCATACGACGCTCGAAAAGGGCGGCCTGCGCCGATCAATAGGACGTTCGAGACGTGGGCCGGTGGAATCGACGCTGCGCCGCCGCCTTCTTCGTCCGCAGCAGCGCCGCAGCCGTCTGTCTGCTTTGGGAGCGGCGACGAAGCTGGGGCCGCTACTCCTCAAGCCCCTTCCCACTGGTAGATGACTGGTAGAGTCGACGGCCAGCCGGCGCCATCGCACTAGGCCGCCCGTTTGACGCAGACGCGACCGCGAGCGGAAAACGGTGAAATTTGGCGCTCGTTGCGCAGCTGTGCATTTGACAGCGCAGAAGCGCGACGACGTGCCGCCGCCGTGGGGGAACGGGATTCATTCATTCACTCGGTGAGAATGTACACCAACAAGAGCAGTGATCTCGACGTCGCGTTCAACGATGCCGACAAGAAGTACACGTGCTTCATCTGCTTGCACATCAAGTACGGCGGCTGGCTCATAGGACTCGTGAAGATTCTGGGCTATGGAGGAGGTACAATTACCAAATTCCTTCGCGCGCGTCACGTCCAAAATTTGCAACTATCGTGTCATCGCGTTTCAGCTTCCTTGTATTTCTTCCTGATGCTGCAAAATTCCATCGCATTGGGTCCGTTGGACCCATACGGTTATGCAATTCCCGTGTACGCCATTCGCCTTTCGTTTGTCGTCGTCCACTGGTGCTGCGTGCCGGCGCTGTTCGTCGCGCTCTGCAAGGAGGACGTCCGCTGGATGTGGCCACTCGTGGTCGCCGACGTGAGTCGCCTTCCTCGAAATCGGCCGCGTGCACAGCAGCTCGTCTGCTCGCGCTCCTTCAGCTCGTCGGCCTCGTCTGGTGCGCCGTCTGGATTCTGCTGCTGCTAGTCGCTCTCGTGAGTCCGCCTTTCCGGATCAGCTTCCTCAACCCCACGCTCTTTGGCCGCAACTTCGGCGAGGAGCAGCTCAGGATCATCGAGAGCGTCTACGTCAAGTCGATTCTTATCGGCATCGCTCTCACCTCCTACGCCTTCTTCGTCGACACCATGGGTCTGATGGCGCTCAAGCAGCTCCACGACTACTTCCGCGACCGAAGAGCCGCCTTTGGACCGCCGGCGCTGCAAAACGGCGCCGCGAAGCTCTGCTCCGGCCCGGCCACGGAACTCGAAGCTGTCGACCGGCCATACGCTGGCGGCGACGACGAGGACGACCGCCTCTCCGTGCCCACCGTCAGCAGCTCTGCGGCGCTCATTCAACAAGAGGCATGAGCTTCCAATGAACGCCGGCAGCAGCTCAGCTAGACTTCGATGATCGATGGCGTGTGATCCGCCTGCGCTGCGCATCGAAGCCACAGCCCGGTCCCAAGCTTCCTTTCCTCCTCGCCAAACACCTCGAAATCAATAAGTCGATAGTACAGATTCAGCGCATCGCCACGTCAAAAGGAAAAGATTAAAAGAAGCATCCGTTTGCCCAGTTGCACTGTCGTGACTACATACGCAGGCCAGTTAGTCTCGTCCGTCACTGCGGATCAGCGGTCGCGAACAAACTACGCGCAGTGGTCACTGTCGAGGAAAAGGAATCGTGTCACTGGGCGGACTGGGACAGCTAGTGGGCCGCGATTGCGCTGTCGGCGGCGTTGGGGAAGGGCATGGCGGGCCGGCCCCATCCGCCCTCGCGCTCCTTCTTCTGCCGGCGTCGGAGGCTCCTCTGGTGGCGGTCGAAGCGGCGGCTGCGGCTGCGGCTCGACTTGCTCGGCCGACCGGCCGACCGGCGCGACCGTCCGCCCTGCCGACGGCTGCTTCTCGACGGCTGCGCGTGCGACTTGGCCCGCAGCGAGCGGCGCTTCTTGGCGGCCGCCCGAGCGCTGCGCCGACTGAAGACCGGCCGATGACTGCGACGGCGCCGGCGCGCAGGAGCCGTCGCCTCCTTGGGGCCAGCGGCGGCTGTCTGGTCGTCGCGAGCTGGCTCTGGCGTCGGCAGGGGCTCCTTCGCCGGCGGCTCGGACGGAGCAGCGTCGGCCGCCTCTCTGCCGGACTTGTACTTGATGTAGAGCCAGACGACGCAGCACAGGACAAGCAGCAGCACCACAGCCGCGACAGGCTCCATCTTCTAGCCTAGTCCACCAGACTAGTCGGTGTGTTCGACTGATTAGCTCAATTACCAATTGCCTAGTTCATTAGTTCGAACCGGAATGAAGCATCTTGTGCAATACACCACACGTGTACTGCATTCAAAAATGTGACACACGAATGGAATCCAATCAATTTCAGTCAACCTGGGACAACTACTCCTTGGACATTAGTTGACATTTGGAAAAGCGAGTAAACTTCGAGTTCGGAGAAGCTTGAGTTAACTGAGATCAGCAAATTCGATTCCCATCGGGCCATCCCACTTAAACAGCCTTGAAACCAAAACGTCTACTGTACAGATGCGAACGAGTCTAATCACCTTTTCGCGATTCTCCCCTGCTGCCTACTGCAAAATTCAAAGATCCATACATGTACCGCACACGCACCACACAGGCGTAGAGAGAGTTATTTTGTACCTGTAGAGCTAGGGCCAAACCGCTGTAGGAATACTTGTACATGCGTTTCAGATGGGGAAGTTCACAAGTGGGGCAGACGCGTTCGCAATAATTGATTGAACACTGTATATGACAATGAAAACGCACAAGCCTATGTACGTACATGCCTGTAACTAGGGGGGGGGGGGGCATTTCGACATTGGGTGATGTTTGGGTGTGGCTTTCCTTTTGTTCCCTAAATGTATTGAATTGACTAGGATTGCATCAAGATTGCGTCATTGTTCAGAGACAACATGATCAAAGAAGCAACTGCATGCACCGGAATAATAACGAAACGAAACGAAATGGAACTTTAATTCCAGACGGTGGCCTGACATATTTGGCACTAGTTGGATACTGTTTTCTAACTTCAGCGATTACTGTATATGAAAAAACCCTGAGCATGTCCAGTCCGAATAAAAGAATACGTTGGATAAAGTCTATTAAAACCTTGAACTATTTTGGTGCGTTATGCTTAGCCTTGCGACATTGAGCTAAGAAAGGACGGGTAAACGGATCACACAATTTCCATACAGTCAACAGTAGTGCAACGGTTGATTAGCGCTCGGTACTTGTACTGCATCGAAATCGAAGTCGTTGACGGTTGTACGCTCTTCTACGCTTGTTAACAGTGTTATAGTGTGACTCGCCGCTCGGGTGATCACTGGCCATGGCTGAGGTTGGTTGCATTGCGTCTTTTGGTGTTGCACACGAACGAGTGTAACCGACATGAGTCGTGCTTTCAGTTCGACCCTTCGCTGAAAAAGAAGAAAAAGAAAACGAAGGATAAGCCGCTGTTGCTCGACGGCGATGCCGAAGTCAAGGAGAGCCCACTTGATGCCGGTGTCGGTCCGAAGGCGGCGCCCGCGTCTGCGGATGGCGCGGTCGCCGCGCCACAGGAGGCCGATCTCTTTCTTGGCAAGCGGAAAAAGAAGAAGAAGGACGTGTCGAAGATTCTGGTGCCATAGTAGCGTTGGCGCATGGAGCATGGGGTATGATTTCCTGATCGTTTCCAGCCGTCTGCAGACGGCAGCGCAGCGGCGGATGTAGAGGCTCTGGTGGCCGGCAGGGACCTCGTCGACGCCTCTGGCGAGTGGCCCGACTACTCGTACGACGAGGTGCCTTTCCTTGTGCGCCAGACGTGCCCCTTGTCGACGCAGCGAGCCGTTCCGTCTAGCTACTGGACTTGGCGTACAGCGTGATGCGAGAGCGCAACCCCGAGCTGGCGGGCGAGCGCAAGAAGTTTGTCATGAAGCCGCCCCAGGTGATCAAGATCGGCAGCAAGAGGACGGGCTTCGTCAACTTCACCGACATCTGCAAAGTGTCCGTGTCGCTGGCGCTTGCCGTGACAGGCGAGGCACGCGAACGGTGTGGTTTCGTTCAGGTTGAAGCGCGACCCCAAGCACCTGCTGCAGTTCCTGCTGGCCGAGCTGGGCACGAGCGGCTCACTCGACGCCAAGGAGTGCCTCGTCCTCAAGGGCGTCTTCCGGCCCAAGCACTTCGAGTCCGTCCTCACGAAATACATCAGTGAGTGGAGGCATCATCATCATCATCATCATCATCACCTTCACTCTTTGTGACTTTTCTCTTTCCAGAGGAGTACGTCAACTGTCTGGTGTGCAAGTCGAAGGACACGCGCCTGCAGAAGGACGCGCGCCTCTGCTTCCTCCAGTGTCAGACGTGCAGCAGTCGGCGTTCCGTCGCCGCCATCAAGAGCGGATTCCAGGCGCAGACCGTCAAGCGCGCCAAGATCCGCGCCGCCGCCAACCAGTAGACTCGCAGGCGCGCGCCCACACCCCCGGGCCCCACTCGCCGCTGTCTCGTTTCTCCAAATATATTGGTTTCGGTGACAACGCGTCGAGGCCATTCGACACGCCCTACCGAACTGATGTCGCTGTGTGTGGGTGTGTGTGTTCGATTCGGATTGAAGTCGCGTCACTCGCAGCGCGTGCCGTCCTGCATAATAATTGCACGCATAATAATGGTGTACGTCGTGGTCCTGCTGGCGTTGTTACTGAGCTCCACCGAACGAACGGTGGCGACGGTCAAGCGGCCGGGACACGAAGGCGTCTCGGAGTTCACCATCAGCATCCCTGGGCGCCAACCCTTGAAGGTTTGCCCGCGGCATTTTCGAAAATCGCGGGCTGTATCCACCTCGCTTAGGACGAGGAATACCTCGCGTACAGTGTGAAGGCGCCAAAAGGATACGTGGGTCAGTCACTTAGGCTAGGCATTGCTGTGTCCTTGGGTACATGAGCATGCGCCCTTTCTTGCAGTGGCCTTCAAGCCGACGGCGCACGCCGACCGCGTCCATCACATGATCCTTTTCGGCTGTAAGGAGCCCTTCAAGCGCAATCGGCTCTGGTGGGTCGGCTTTGGGAGGGTATGGGGGTGGGGGCGTTGGCTCTGTGTGACGCGGCGGCGTCTGCGGTCGTGCAGGCTGGGGGGCAACGTGTGCGGCGGCGGCGAGGACAAGAGCCACATCCTCTTCGCGTGGGCACGCAACGCGGACGCGTTCACGCTGCCCTCGGACTCGGCCTTCTCCATCGGCCACGACGACGACGCCGTCCAGTACCTCGTCCTCCAGATGCACTACGCCACCAAGTTCAAAGGTTGCCGCTCCCCTCGCTTCGGCCGCGATTACGCCGCCCGCATTCCAGGCAACGTGTACGACTACGGTGGTGTAACTCTGGAACTGCAGAGCTCTCGGCCCAAGTACATCGCCGAGATATTCCTGTTCGTCAGCGGCGGTTTCATCCCGGCGGGCAAGTCGAGTCAGTTTAGTTTCGGCGGTGGCTTGCGGTCCTGATGGATTCCGACTGTTGGCGGTGGCCCGCTCGCTGGCAGGCTACACGCTGGACGTGTCGTGCAAGTACACGGCCGACTACCCCGTCTTCCCGTTCGCCTTCCGGACGCACACGCACAGTTGGGGCAGAGTCGTGTCCGCGCACCTCTTCCGCGACGGACAATACGTACAGATCGGCAAGCGCAGTCCCCAGTGGCCCCAGGTGGGCGCGCGCGCGCGCCGGCACCGCACCATCGGCTTAGCGCCGCCGGCTCCTCTTCCTCAGATCTTCCAAAAGATCGACGAGCGCGTCGAGATCCGTCAGGGCGACATCCTGACGGGAACGTGCCGCTACGACACGTCCAACGACACGCACAGCATCATGATCGGGTGCGCGGCGCGGCGCGCGCGCGCTCGTTGTTGGCATCTGGGCGTCGTTGCAGGGCGCACGGAAACAACGAGATGTGCAACTTCTACATGATGTACTACAGGGACGCGGCCAAGCCGAACCCCTTCGACAGTCTCCGCCACGTCTGCTACGGCAACGACTATCCGAAGGTGGTGGCCAACCGGCCGCGCAGCGCCACCTCGCTGTTGCCGCCGAGGCCCGAGCTCGAGGCAAAGGCCCACCAGAGTGTCATCGGTTTCGGTGCGTCCTCCCTCCGCATCTGCGCGCGCGCGCATGCTCGACAAGCCACTCACGGCGCCTCTACTAAACTGGCGGGGTGGAGGGAGAGCTGGGCAGTGTTGCTAATCCTCACCAGATGCAAGTGGACGCGTCAAGCGCCAGTGGGACGGCGTCGACGAGGACGAGGCGCCCTACGTGATTCCGTCGCGACGCCGAGGAGGACAGACGCGCGGACAGACCCGGCCGCAACCTATGCCGCCGCCAGCCTCGGCGGCAGCCCCGCCCGTCCGCGCCGCTCCGCAGCCGGCGCCTTTCTGCGGCTCGTGTACGCCTCGTCGTCGTGTCGTCTGTCACTCCTCCTTCTCATTGTCGTCTGTCCTTCCAGATGGAGTGGCGTTTGCACTGTCCTTCTGTGCTGCACTACTGGCTGTCCTGTGCCGTACCGCATGCTCGTCTAGTTGGAGTCCTCTTTCCGCTGTCCGTTGTGATTCTGTCTCGCCGGCCGCGCTTCTCCAGACGTGATCAATGCAGGCGTGGTCGAAGACGGCGCGTGGACGTCGCTGGGCTCGACCAAGTTGGGCCAAGTGGGCGGCATGGCCTTCAACCGGCGAGGACAGCTCGTCGTCTTCCACCGCGGCTCGCGCGCTTGGATGCTAGAGTACGCCTAGCTAGTCGCCTTCGACTGTACTAGTGCGGGACGAAGAAGCACTTGTTCGCTAGCTCCTTCGACTTGTCCCATCGGTTCGCGAGTCGTGAGGCGATTCAAGAGAACGTCGTGCTCACCCTCGACGTGTCGAAGGGAGGAGAGCCGAAGGTCGTCTCGGCCTGGGGATCGGGCAGGTTGTGTGCCTGGACGTGGCCGCGCGGTTGGGTCGAGTCGAGGTCTCGCCGCCGCGTTCCAGTTTCTACATGCCGCACGGCGTCTTCGTGGACGACGAGGACAACGTGTTCCTGACGGACGTGGCGCTGCACCAGGTCAAGAAGTACACGCCCGAGAGAGGTGGGTCGGCCGCCTCTGCCTAGCCACCCTTCTCCCAGGGCGACGCCGATGCCGACTCCGTTCAGAGAGCATGCGCGAGACGCTGGCGCTGGGCGAGGCGTTCGTGGCCGGCAACGACGACTCGCCCCACTTCTGCCAGCCGTCCGCCGTCTCCGTCTTCAAGGCGGACGGCAGCATCTTCGTCGCCGACGGCTACTGCAACCAGCGCGTCGTGCGCTTCAGCGCCGCCGGCGCTCTCCTCGCCCAGTGGGACTCGAGTCAGCCGCGTGAGTCGAGCTGAGGCGGTCGCGCCGACCTCGACCAGCGGCATCGACGAGCGCCGTTGGCGTGCAGCGGCGCGCTTCTTCGCGTTCAACGTGCCGCACGACCTGAACGTCGACAGCAAGGCGGGCGTCGTGCGCGTCGCCGACCGCGAGAACGGCCGCGTCGCCGCCTTCTCCGTCGACGCGGGCGCGGGGGAACGGCTGGAGACGAAGCTGGGCGAAGGCTTCATGACAGCCTACACGGCCGACTACAACGGTCGGCGGCGCTCGCTCGCCTCTGAGTGCCGCGCACTGGCCCCGGTCTCGCTCTGCAGCGGCCGCCGACAAACTCTACGTGCTGCCGGGCGTGCCGGACGAGAATCCCAAGGTGTTCGTGTTCAACGCCAAGACGAACCAGCCCCTCTACTCGTACGCGCCCACGAGCGGCCCCTTCGGCGCGCCGCACGTGCTCCGCGTCGCGGCCGACGGCGCGACTATGTTCGTGGGAGAGACGCCGCTCGCGACGGCGCAAGGCAAACTATGGCGCTTCCGCGTACTCCGCGAGCGACGCGCGCACCATCACGGCGCCCACGGCCCACACGGAACCGACGAAGACGCCCACGCATCCCACGCCTCACACGACTCACAGCATCACGCTTCTGGGGCAGCGGCGCCACTACCACCACCAGCCGCCAAGAGTGGGGAGAAAGGTCAGTTTGTGACGACTGCGGCGTCGTCTGCCCGAGTTCACCGGTGGTGTCGGCCGCGTGTAGGCGCCGACGCTCCTACGGTGAGTGCCCACCTAGCAGCTGGAACGACGGATCTGCTGCTGCCCACAGTCGTGGCGATTGGCATCTTTCTGCTGCTCGCCTTCCTTGTATTTTCTTGTGCCAAGAAAAGGCGCAGAGGTCGGTCACCGCACCGTGCGTAGTACAAGAGAAGAGGGGCACGTGCAGCGAGTGCCGTATTTCAGGCCGCGAGGACCTGATGCTGTCCGCGTCCGGCGGGCGCCGCGGCCGGCGCGCCATGTTCGGGTCCGCTTTTGCCAAGAAGAATGTTGGTGGTCCGTCTGTCGATTGGGGTCGGCTGACGTGTCTAGCGTCTTTCCGTACGCAGGGTTTCAAGCCGCTCGCGACCGACGACGTCGAGCACCTGGGCGACAGCTCCGACAGCGACGACGACGACACCCTCTACCCCGTCGCCAAATAGCGGCAAGGAAAGACAACGCCATAAACAAACTGTTCTACTCCGAGCTCGGGCAATCTCTGTGCTTCATGCTGCACTTTGGGACCAGTGTACTCCCCTTGTTATCGACATGTGACCGTGTGATACGCTCTGTCCACCGCTTATTATTTTATTGGGTCTCTTCTCCTCCTCCTCGGCTGTGAGATTGTGTGCAACTTGTTGGAGCCGAAGCAGCTAGGCGGTCAGGTACTTCTTGGCGTAGAGCTGCGTCTTGCGCTCAAAGGCCGCCGACGCGATCGGCGTGTCGAGAACGTAGAAAGGGTTCATCGAGTGCTGCAATGGATCGGCTTGGCTCGGCACGCGGCGTCTACGAGTGAGCGACGGTCGGCAACGGACCTTGATGTACGTCTCGTACATCTCCTGGAAGAAGCTCCGAATGCCCTCGTCGTTGCGCTGGTTGTGCAGCATGAGGAAGCGGACCTCTGAGAGAAGGGCGTAGATGGGCGCGCTTCGCAGCGAGGGTCGGGGACACACTGGAAGCGGTGACGAAGGCGCTGACGAACCACTCGTTGAACTTGTCGATCGCCTTCAGGTACATGCTCTGCTGGGTCAGCATCTGCTCGTCGACCAGGTCGAGAGCGGCGTGCGCGACAAACTGGTTCAAGTGCCGACTGTCCGACTGCTCGGCGCCACCGGCGGCAGCCGACGACTACAGGCGACGGAGGGAGCTGCTGCATCGAGCTGGCACGGCCGGCCGAGCCGAGACCGACCTTCTTCTGGGAGAACTCTTGCTCGAAAAGCGGGTTGTCGTGTCGACCGACGATCACGAAGTAGTACTCCTTCGAAGCCGAACGCTCCATCGCGCCAACCTTCCCCACTGCTGCGGCGAGTCAGAGAGAGAGAGACAGAGAACACGACTGCTGGTACGAGCGCAATTTTCGGAAAAGGTGCGGCGAATCCAATAAATGCACAAGTCTCATAATCGACGCGAGACGCTGCGTTTATTCGCTCTAGTGCACAGCAAATGGGAGTCGCCGCCAGCGTCGGCGCGCATCGTTCTAGACTTGTATGTGGTCGACGTCGCTGGGCCGTCCTTGCTGGTAGAACCGCAAGCCGCAGTAGCCGCAGCCGTGGTTGCCCTCCTTGTCCTGCAGCAGAAGCACACAACCAACCAGTTCCACCAACACAGGACGTCGCGTGCGGCGCGCGCGCGCGCTGCCGACCAAGTTGATGTAGACTTTGGGGTGTCCCAACGCTCCGCCTCCGCCGTCGCAGCAGGCGACTCGGCCCTGGACGGCGATGGGCGGCTGCTCGGCGACGAGCCGCATCGCGACGTTCGGGTTGACCACCTTGCTGCGGCCGATGAATCGCGCCAGTCGATAGTCCGAGCTCTCCCACGCCTGCGTGTGCGCGCCATGCCAATCCAACTACACACCGACTGAACTCACGCACGCACGCACGCACCTGTCCCGTGTGCGTCACTTCGTCGAAAAGCGGCTTATCGCCGCGCAACTGATCGCGCGAGACGAGCTCGTTGTCGGTGCGATCCACGACAAGAGGAGTCGCATCTCGAAGGCTCAGCGACAGAAGCCGACTTGACGACACCGGCGCGTGCCACCCAACCGTCAATCCCCGTCGAAACACAGACTTGGCGCACATGGACATCTTTCACTTACATTGCCCTCGTGCCAATGTCCAACATCGTCAGTGAGTCAACAAAAATACGGTGGCCAATACATTTGAATTTGGAAGCAACCCTTGTACAATTGGGTATGTACATTTTGATCTCGTAGCTCACTTGTCTTGCAGTTGATGCAAATTTGTAGTTGCTATTGCCGGATTGGCTTCGATTGCACACTGTCAACAACAACATGTCCAATTCTTCTATCGATCGAACCGACCACTGTACGTTGCATTTATTGGAACGTTTAGTCATGGTTGGAAATATTCTTTGACGACTATTGCAAACTCGCACCTTGCAGTGAGACGATAGTAACACTTGTCACTTGCGTCAAAAATGTCGGCAAGTGTCAGAAATCCGATACAACGACCGCATATTGAACTGTTTCGTTTGATAATGCTGTGCGATTGCGCGTAGAAAGGATTCCATGCCCTGTGATACTTGCTTCCACACCACAGAGCCAAATACGAGCGCTAGTATCAGCCGGACGCCGAGATCGAGTGCAATCAGAGGGAGGCGAGATCGACTGCGAGCGGGGATTCACTTGGGGAGGGCGTAGACGCTGATGGTGCCACCGCCGGAAGCCTTGCCGCCGGGACCGACGGGCGCGTACTGGCTGACGAGGTTCGATCCACCTCCGCTCTGCGCCGGCGCTGCGAGAGTGAAGGTCGGCCGAGCACCGCCTCCGCCGCCTTGACCGGGCAACGGCATGTAGACACTCTGCGGCGCGGCGCTGCCTCCGCCCGACGACGGCGCCAACGGAAGGTAGCAGCTGACGAGGCCGCCGCCGCCAGCGCCAGACGTGGGCATCGGAGCGGCCGGAGCACCGCCGTACTGGGTCTTGTCGACGGCCGTCAGGGCGGACGGGGCGGCGGCGCCGGGCAGCGCGGTGTAGGTCGACGGCGGAGCAGCCGAGGGTCCTCCGGGCACGGCAGTCATGGTGGACGAAGCGCCGGCAGCGTAGCCGAACGGCACGGCGGTCATGGTCGATGAAGCAGTCGGTCCTCCGGGCACGGCCGTCATGGTGGACGAGAGCTGCGGGCCTCCGGGCACGGCCGTCATGGTGGACGAGAGCTGCGGGCCTCCGGGCACGGCCGTCATGGTGGACGAGAGCTCCGGGCCTCCGGGCACGGCAGTCATGGTGGACGAAGCGCCGGCAGCGTAGCCGCCCGGCACGGCGGTCATGGTCGACGAAGCAGTCGGTCCTCCGGGAACGGCGGTCATGGTCGACGAGGGCTGCGGTCCTCCGGGCACGGCCGTCATGGTGGACGAGACTCCGGCACTGTAGGCACCCGGTACGGCGGTCATGGTGGAGGCGGCGGGCCTGGCTGCCGGCTCGACGTCGAGCGCCGACATGGGCACGGCGGTCATGGTCGAAGGCGCGCTGCTGTTGCCGCTGCCGCCGCTGCTGGGCAGGCCGGCGTAGACGCTGACGGTGTTTCCTCCGGCCGCCTTGCTGCCCGGCCCGACGGGCAGGTACATGGACGCCCCGGGAACGCCACCGCCCGCCGCCTGTCCTGTCGGCGCGGGAGCCTGGATGCCGCCGCCACCGCCTTGTCCGGGAATCGGCAGGTAGACGCTCTGAGGAGGAGCGGCTCCCTTGCTCTGGCCCGCCAACGGCATGTAGCACGAGACCACGTTGCTCATCTTCTTGTTGTTTGACTATTAAAATTAAAATTAAAATACAAGAAAAATACAAGAAAGAAAAATAAAACTTGAGTGAGAACTAGACCGTTCTGCTCCGACTATATTGCATGAGTTGGACCTAGAACAATTGATGTCGACAATGCTTCACGTTTTTCCATGTAGTACCTATGAAGCTTTTCGCATTCGAATAAATGCAAATTTGCCATATCTGTGTCAGGTGTAGACATCGTGTGTGTGTGTGTGTGTGTGTATGTGTGTGTGTGTGTGCGTGCGTGTGCGTGTGCGTGCGTGCGTGCGTGCGTGCGTGCGTGCGTGCGTGTGTGTGTGTGTGTGTCGAACGATTTGTCGAGCCAGCCAATTTTTCGAAACAATTATTGAAAACGTGCATACCGTATCTTTGTCAATCTTGTTGTGTTCATGGCTTTGGAATTCTGACACTGCAGCGACGGTACTGGAAGTTCGGCGACTGCTAGAGGAAGAAGCGGCGGAAGAGGGATGTCTCGATTCTTCCGAGAGGGCGGCTCGTCGACGGAGTCGTCGGAGTCGTCGAGCGAGGAGGAGCATGTGGCGCCGACCGTCGTTCGGAAGGCGAAGGCGACGCCGCAGTGAGTGGTCGCTGCGCCGCCTGCTGCGAGAAGGAGAAGCTCGTCACGCTTGATCTGCTTCAGTAGCGCTCTTGCCGGCTTCCTGACCGACAGCGAGGAGGAGGCGAAGAGAGTGGTTCGCAAGGCAAAGGACCGCCGGCAAGTTCACCCAACGGACGATTGCCGACAGCGCGTTGTGCATCGCAAATTGGCCTTAGCTATGCCGAGTTGAAGACGATCATCAAGAATGGCAGGAATTCGCTGAAGATCCGAGATTGCGCGAAGCTGTTGACTCGTGGGTGCATGCTCGTTCTGGAGCGCAGTCCGTGTCGTTCCGCCCCCTCCTATCGTCTGTAGAGTTTGACGAGCTGCAGAAGGCCTACGTGAAGACGAAGCCCGTGATTGACCGAGAGGAGCAGATGACGCCCCGATTCTTGCTGCGCTTCCTCTACGAGATCGAGCAGTTTGTCACTGAGGTTCGCTTGCCTGTCCAACGCCCACCCCCCCCCCCCCGGATCCGTTCGGCTCGGCTGCCCTTGGAATAGCATGCGTCCGTTGTAGGTGTGGGACGGCGAGGACGTGTCGCTGAAGAAGTCGCTCGAGAAGAAGGGACTGAAGACGCTGCGGCAGCGCATTCGGAAGTACACAAAAGAAACGTTTGGGCAGGAGTACGAGGAATACAAAGAGGTGGGTGGGCGGCGGCGGGCGCAGTGCGTCTCGACCCTTGTGGCTCCAGAGTCCCGACCCGGTTGGCTATTCGAGCGACCGTAGCGACGAGGAGCAGGCGGCCGCGTTGGGCAAAGATGAGGACGAGGACAGCGAGGGTAGGACGGACGGACGGACGGACGGACGGACTTCCTGACGCCTCGAGTGCGCGGCGCGCCTCTGCAGACAGCGACAGCGGCGACGAGGGCGATCGGCACCTGCGCATGCCGCCTGCCAAGCTGCCGCCCGCCAAGGTCTGTCCGCCGTCCGTCAGCGCAGTGCCGTGTCTTGGCCAGCGAGTGGCAGCGTTGGATGCGGCGTTGCAGACGAGCCTCTCAAAGGACGACTTTGACGCGAGCAGCGTGGACGCCTCCTCCGAGAGCTCCGCCTCCTCGGACTCGGAGTTCGAAGTGGAGAACATGGAAGAGCTGCGCAAGAAGTTTCTCAAGTGAGTCTCGTCTCGGCGCCGCGTGGGCTGAAGGCCTGGAGGATGCGTGGGCGGCGAGCGCACCCTGGGACGCGACGCAGGAAGGAGTTCCTGGGCCTGAGCGAGAAGGACCTGGAGGAGAAGGACCGCGTGAAGCAGCGCCGCAAGGCCGAGCGCCGCGAGAAGGAGAAGCTGCGGCGGGACAAGCGTCGCGACGAGGAGGCCGACGTCGGCGACTGGACGACCGTCGGCAAAGGCGGCGTCGGGGTGCGCTGTCCACTTCCACTCCTTCTCCTCCGCCCGCGTCTCACTCTCCACCGTCTCTCTACTCCAGGAGCGCCCGCGGCTCTTCGAGAAGGACGCCGAGATCACGCACGAGGCGGTGCTGAAGAAGCTTATGGAACTGCACCGAATGCGCGGCAAGAAGTCCAGCGATCGACACAACATGGTCTGGTGTAGTAGTCGTCGGACGGACTGCTGGAGCACTCTCCCCTGCCCTGTCCGCTCTGCCTCTAAATCCTCTCCTTTGTCAGGTGGACGCGATGAAGGAGCTGCGCCAGATCGCGGCCGACAATGGACTGTCTGCTGCGATGGAACTGAAGTTGATCCACTCGATCTTTGCCGGCCAACTGGAACTCGCTCTGAAAGTCTCCGATTCCATGGCCTTCGACCTGTGGCTCGAGTGAGTCGGCTGGCGCTGCTCTCCGCCCAGTTGTCTTTTTTTTTTGCCGTGCCCCACTGGGGCGCGACCTCGGTTGCAGTGTCGTGAAGCTGGCCGAGAGGGCGGTGGAGGTGTTGCGCGAGAACGGCGACATCTTCTTCACCGTGGCCGTCGAGGAGGAGGAGGAGAACGTCGCCGTGAGTCGTCTCTCCCCCACCCTCCCCTCCTCCTCGCCCAGCCAGCACCACCGGCCGTCGGCGTTGCTCAGGAGGCGCCGTACGTGGTGATTGGCTCCCTGCTGAGTATGGTCGAGCGTTGCGACGACGAGTTCACCAAGATCCTGCAGAATGCCGACTGCTTCAGCACGGAATACGTCGACAAGTGAGCGGGCTGACTCTGTGTCGACGTCTGTCCCCTCCCACTGACTTGACGTCGCTCGGCCTCTCGGTGTGCAGACTGCGCGGCGAGCAGGACATCTGTCGACTCATCGAGTCGGCGGCCGACTGCCTGCAGCGCCGACCCGACGGCTTCGGCGTCGAGGACGTGTGCGCGCTCTACAGTCGCCAGATCGAGCACCTCTACTACAAGTTCGACGAGCGCTCCTGCGCCGACTCCGCGTCCACGGACGGCGCAGCAGAGGGCAAGACGGCGGGAGAAGGGGAGGAGGAGGAGGAGGAGACGGCCGGCGAGAAGATGTCGCGCCTCTGCCGCTACATCAACGAGCACGACGCGCCCAAGTCGCGTCTGAAGCAGTGCGCGCTGCTGGCGCACGTCTACCACTTGGCGCTGCACGACCACTGGCACCGGGCGCGCGACCTGATGCTCGTCTCGCACGAGCAGGCCTACGTGGAGCAGGCGCCGCCCAAGGTCCAGATCCTCTTCAACCGAGTCGTCTGCCAGTTCGGACTCTGCGCCTTCCGGCACGGCCTCCTCCGCGAGGCCCACCAGGCGCTCTCAGAGATTCAGGGCACCCAGCGGTCCAAGGAGCTACTAGCGCAGGTGCCCACGCTCACCCCCACGCACACACGCACCATGGTGGCGCCAGGAATGCGGCCGTGTCTCTCTTGAGGGCGTGCGGACGTACGAGCGTACGCAGACGCAGGAGAAGCAGGACCGCCAGCTGCAGCTGCCCTACCACATGAACATCAACGTGGAGCTCATGGAGTGCGTCTACCTCATCTCCTCCATGCTGCTCGAGATCCCGCTCGTCGCCTGTACGCCGCCTCGTCGCGCCCTCTGCTTGCTCTCATGCCGGCGCGTGGGGAGGCGTTCGTTGCAGCGCGCGACTACGAGCTGCGTCGACGGATGCTGTCGCGCACCTTCCACTACCAGTTGAAGCAGAGCGAGAAGCTGCCCTTCGTGGGTCCGCCGGAGACGACGCGCGAGCACGTCGTGGCCGCGGCGCGCGCCCTCCTCGCCGGCGACTGGCGACTCGCCAGGGACCGCGTGCTCAACGACAAGATGAACGCCAAGGCGCGGCCTCGCCGAACACGCAGCGCGCCCCCCCCCCAGCCCTCGCGCTTCACTTGCAGGTGTGGAACCTGTTCCGCAAGCCCGACCGGGTCACGGCCATGGTGATGAGGCGCATCCAAGAGGAGGCGATGCGCACCTACCTGCTCACCTACGCCACCATCTACGACACCGTCTCCTTTGATCACCTCGAAGAGAACTTCGAGCTGGACAAGCGATGCATTCACTCCGTTGTCAGGTGCCGCCGGCCGCTGGCTGACGCTTGGCTTCGGACCAGTCGGCTTGTTCAGCAAGATGATCTATAACGACGAGTTGGCGGCCAGTCTGGACGAGCCCAACGACTGCCTCGTGATGCACCGCGTCGAGCCGAGCCGTCTGCAGCTGCTCGCGCTGCAGCTGACCGAGAAGTTGGGCGTGCTCGCCGACAACAACGACCAGATCCTGGATCCCAGGGCCGGTGCGTGAGCACTCGCGTAGCGCCCAGTCGTCGGCAAGCGTGCGAGCGGGTACGGGCGCGCGACGCAGGCGGCATGAAGGGCGGCTCTGGGCAGTGGTTCTCGCAGCGCCAGCACCAGGGCGATCGCCACCACCACGGAGGCGGCGGACAGCGCGGCGAGCGCTGGGGCGGAGGCGGCCGCGGACGACGCGACGGCGAGTGGAGGGGCGGCGGTCGCGGAGGAGGAGGCGCCTGGGGTGCGCGCCTCCACCCTCTCACTCTTTCTCTCTCTCTCCACCACGCTCGCCTCCAACTGCGCTTTCAGGTGGCCGCCGTCAGCAGCACTACCGCAACTACTGACATCCGATACAGAAGCAAGTTTCGCGATAGGACGACGTTGTCGAATTTTTCTAGTGAATTCTTGTGACGAGAGGCCGCTGTTGACCGTTCGTTTCGTTTGTTGGTGAGGGGGACTGGAACATATGGCGAGGTGTCTGGTCTGGTCTGGACTCATAAACGCTGCTCGTTGAAGCCGCTGCTTGTGTGTCGTACGTGAGAGACGCGAAACACGTGGACTTATCACTGGAGTGGTGTGTTTGGCTCGACCGAGCTGGTACAGTGAGACTAACGCGACTTGTTGACGCAGCCGCCATAGGTAGTAGTGGCAGGTGCGCTCGGAGGGAAGTGGTGTAGCTGCCTGGCTGTGTGTGTCACCATGGAAAAGCTCGAGTACATGTCCGGCTTTGGCAACGAGTTTGCCACCGAACATCCTGACTATCCCGGCGCGCTGCCGCCGCATCAGGTCAGTCCCTGTACAACAATTAGCACCAGTTAACGGTCCTTACGAGTGGCCCTGCGCTGTCTAGAACAGTCCGCAGACATGCAAATATGGACTGTACGCGGAGCAGCTGTCGGGCACGGCGTTCACGGCCCCCAGGGGAGAGAACCAGCGCTCGTGGCTCTACCGCATCCTGCCCAGTGTCGTCATGCAGCCCTTTGAGAAGGTCGACAATCGAGGCATCGAAAACAACTTCGACAAGTTTGCTACGACGCCGAATCAGGTTCAACAAAGAAACGCATCCATTGACGCATAGCATCACATTCTAAGGGCGCTTGTTCAGCTCCGCTGGAAGCCGAAGCCTCTGCCTGCCGACTCGGACGCCGTCGACTTTGTGCAGGTGCTCGATTGAACGACGTCGACCGTGGCGTCGACACGACCGCTCCAGGGCCTGACGACGTACTGCGGCGCGGGCGACCCTCGCTCGAGGAGCGGAATCGCCGTCTACCTCTACGCCTGCAACCGTCCCATGAAGGACAAGGCCTTCTACAACTCGGACGGCGACTTCCTTATCGGTGCCGCGCCCTTGCATGCAGCGTACTCGCGGGGCCGACGGAGTCAGACGCGTCGCAGTGCCCGAGCGCAACTCGCTGCAAGTCACCACGGAGCTGGGACGGCTGACGGTCACGCCGCACGAGGTCTGCGTCATTCCGCAGGGCGTCCGCTTCGCCGTCGCCGTCGACGGCGTCGCTCGCGGCTATGTCTGCGAAGTGTGGGGCGGCCACTTCACCCTGCCCAACTTGGGACCCATTGGTGACCTTATTGCGCGCCCGCCGACGCCTTGGCGCGCACACGGATGTCGGCGTGCAGGCGCAAACGGGCTGGCGAACCCAAGAGACTTTCTAACGCCAAAGGCCTGGTTCGAGGACCGTCAGGACGTCAACTTCGCGCTCGTCAACAAGTTCCAAGGACAGCTCTTCGAGAGCCAGCTGGTTGGCTGGCTTATGCTCTAACCGTTTCCGTGTACGGTTGTGGTGGTCGTAACTGTTGTGGTGGTCGAGCATGACTGAAGGGAACGATTGGGAGGCAGACAGAGCCGTTGCAGAGCCACAGTCCGTTCGACGTGGTCGCGTGGCACGGCAACTACGCGCCGTTCAAGTACGACCTGCGCCGGTTCAACGTCATCAACAGCGTCTCCTACGACCACTGCGTGAGTTGTCAGGGCCCACGGGCCGCGTGGCCGGCACGCGAACGATCGATCGGGGCCTGGGCGTACGCTCAGGACCCGAGCATCTTCACGGTGCTCACGTACCAGTCGGCGAGGCCGGGCACCGCCGTCTGCGACTTCGCCATCTTTCCGCCTCGCTGGGGCGTGGCCGAGCACACGTTCCGGCCGCCCTACTACCACAGTCAGTTGATTGGCTGCGCCGCGCGACGCGACGCGGCTCCTCGAAGCGGCCCTCCTTGAAGGGAACTGCATGAGCGAGTTCATGGGCTTGATCCACGGCAGCTACGAGGCGAAGGAGGAGGGCTTCCAGCCGGGAGGCGCCAGTCTCCACAGCATCATGACACCCCATGGGCCGGACGTCGACTGCTTCGAGAAGGCCTCGACGGACGAGCTCGCGCCACAGCGCGTCGCAGAGAACACCATGGTTCGCCGTGTACAAGTACCCCACGATTAGTAGGAACTCAGTAATTCTGTTCGCTCACGCTGTACACGCCGCTTGTAGGCGTTCATGTTCGAGTCGTCCATGAGCCTTGTACCCACGGACTTGGCGGACGCCCAACTCGACAACGACTACTACAAGTGCTGGACGAAGCTCAGAAAACACTTCCCAAACAACGTACAGTTCCAATGAGAGTTATTCAAGCTCATACGGTAGGAATGCCGCTGTTCTGATTTCCTGGGTTCCCGTTCCTGGCTTCTTGACTTGTGTTGGTGCACCTTATGTAAGTTCAGATTTTCTTTTCTCTCCTTAAGGGTGGCGGCGACGTCTTATATTTGACATTTCCGTTGGGGCGACAAATGGGTGGAGTCAGTGCGGCTGCCAGTCCTTGAAATATATGCAGGTGGCGGGAGAGACGGCGCGAGCTGCGGCAGAGGAGCAGTCGCTGAAGACGGGGCAGAGCGTGCAGGGCAGGGCGGTCAGCGCCGACGACGCGGCCGCCGACTGCGGCGCCGCGGCCCGGTAGAACGCCGGTGGCTCCTTGGCGGCCAGTCCATCGTAGACGAGCGTGTCGAGAATCCGCTCCACATCCTATTAGGCGCATCTACGCTGTACCTACGTCGGATTGGGTCGACGCGTACCTTGGGCTGCAACTTGACGCGGCTGATGTTGAGCTCGTTGAGTCGGTCGAGCACCGTCTCGACAGTGACGCAGGCGGCGCGGCGCCGCGAAAAGGGGTCGTCGGCGATGCTCTCCAGCGCCTGCCGACGATGCGTCTCCAACACCTGCGCTGGAGCTCCTGTTGTAGAGCGTTTGCCGAACTATGGCGCACTTCTTCACCTTGTGACACTGCAGCTGCAGGGCCGTGACGAACTGGTCGTCGACACCGCCCTCCGTGCTGCCGAAGACGCCGCCGCTCACCGACTCGTCGGGCTCCAGTTCGTAGAGCATGTAGACCTTCTTCCGAGCGGCGCCCGTCATCTTCACGGCCTTGATCAACTTGCGCCGCTCCAACGACTTGACGGCCGCGTTGGCCATCGCTTCGGACATGCCCGTCTCCTGGCGGAGGTCCTTGATCCAGATCCCTAGCAGCGTGCTGCGAGCTCCCGAGCGTACGGGTTCAGACGGGAAGGTGCACCTCTGGTGGCCGAGTCTCTGACAACCTCGTAGATGGCGGTCTCCTCTGCGCCGCAGCCCCTCATCTTCTGGAGCGTGTCCGAGTCGCGCAGCTTGAGGATGAAGGCGCTCTTGCCCGTCTGCAGCATCTGCAGTCGACCCGACTTGAGGAGCGCGTTCACGGCCGCCGTCCGCTGGGCCGCGTCCATGGAGGCGGTGCGCGTCTGCAGCTCCGCGCTCGTCAGCCCCTCGCCGCTCGACGCCACCAACGACACCAACTCCTCCTGCGCCGCCGCCGACGCGGACCCAGCCGCCTCACCGCCGCTGCCGCCAGCCACCGACATCCCTAACGCGCGCACCCACCGCCTAATCCGAATCTGTGACCACCACCATCGACAACCGTGCGATAGTTCAATTCCACCGTCGTAGGACAAAAGCGTCTTCGATCAACGTTTACTCGCAACACAACGCGAATTCCACATACCACGCTGCTTATGCTAAAGTCGAATTTAACCAGCAGGCATCCTCAGAACTTAGCTAGCGTTGTAAATAGTGTCTAAGTCTAAAAAAGTTATTTAAAACGACAGCAGACACTAGAGCTCGCGATGTCGTACTGGCCGCCGCCGCCGCCTCCAATGATGGGGCCGCCGATGTATCCGCCACCGCCGATGGGACCGTATCAGCAGCAGCCAGGGTACGGCATGTCAGGCGCCCCCTACTACGGAGGACAGCAGCCGATGGCCATGAACCCCTACGGACAGCCGCAGGCGCCCCCGCCTCCGCCGCCGGCTCAACAGCAGCCGACCTCGAGGAGCCGGCACGACAAAGGCAGTGACCGACGCAGGCGGAGCACTCGGTTGGTGATGGTGGCCGCTCTCGTCGCGCCACTGTCGACTCGCGGCGCTCAGGACGCGACGGAGCCGCGTGGAGGCGCCGCGGCAGATGTCGCAGCGCGAGCTGCGCCGCCTCTTCGAGAAGATCGACACGGACCGCAGCGGCGTCATCGACGGCGTCGAGCTGCAGCAGGCGCTCGGCAACGGCACCAAGCAGGCCTTCAATCCCAGCACCGTACAGATGATCATCGGTGGGCTGCGGGAAGCGGCGTCAAGTCGCAAGTCGACGACGCTCACGCTCGCACTCTCAGGTCTCTTCGACCAGCGCGGCAGCGGCACGGTGACCGTCGACGAGTTCCTCAACATGTGGAAGTACATTAATGAGTGGCAGACGACGTTCAATCGATTCGACGAGGACGGCAGCGGCGCTCTCGAGACGGACGAACTCAAGCGCTGCACGAGCGCCTTTGGATACAAGCTGTCGGGTGCGCGTGGCGTGGCGTGGCCTGGCAGGCAGGCAGCCTGGGGGGACGGCGGCTGCTGGGAGCGGTCGGCGGCGTTGCAGACAAGTTTCACGACGTGCTCATGACGCGCTTCGACCGCACGCGCTCGGGCCAGATGCGCTTCGACGACTTCATCCAAGTGTGCGTCCACCTCAAGACTCTGACGACCGTCTTCAAAGACAAGGACGTCGAGCGCAAAGGCCAGATCAGCGTCACCTACGAGGAGTTCCTCGTCATGGTAAGGAACGCCGAGCCTCCTCCGGCGTCACGACAATGCAGAGTTGTTTCTGTGAGTGACACGTCCCGTTCAGATGACCGAGGTAATTCTAATGATGACGAGCGGCGCGTCGCGCGGCCTCGCCTAGCCGTCGACGTCGCGAACGGGAGCGCCGACGACTGGCTAACCGGCAGCGGATGTCGCGACCTCAAAGACTGATTTCAAAGTGAATGCGCGCAACGCGGACATAGTCCAGTGTACGGCAGTGGTTCGGGAAACAGGAGAAAAATTCATTTGGCCCAACACTGCAGAGCAGACGTCGCCCTACTTCCTCCGACCAGACGTGGCCAGTTTCGACTTCTTGAAGTCCACATCCGACGGGCTGAACAACTCACGAAGAGCGCGTCGGGGCCGGCCGAGGGCAAAACGCTGCCGCACCCGTGTCTGAAGCGCTTGACAGCGCCCCGGTCGACGCTCGTCAGCTCAGTCGTGAATGCGCTGGCCCCTCCTCTCGACTTGCGACCCATCGACCTCGTCCGCTTCCCTGCGTCGTCGTCGTCGACGACGGCACGCATGCGCGGCTGACGGCGGCGTCGCTTCGCCTCTCGCGCTTGGAAGGCGGCCACCTTCTGCAGTTCCAAGTCGGCGCCGCGCTCGGACGCCGACGCCTCGCGTCTCTCCTTCTTCTTGCCCTTGGAGCGCGACTCGAGCAGCATCGACGCTGAACGGCACCGACGTTGTCTGCGGTCGACGGCGCTTCCGACGGACTCACCTTCCAGACGTTTCCGATCCGACGGTGCCTGGAACCAGACGCGCTTCGGACCTTCCAGAGGGGCGCGCCTAGAAGAGTCGCTGTTGTTCTCTCACCCGTGTCACTCACTGCACTCGGGTACGGCTTCTTACGTGTCCTCTTTGACTTTGGACTTAGAAGCGTCGTCGAGGCGGTGGCCCGCTCTTTCCACCTCTTTTTGGGCGACCAACAATTCCTTCTCCAACTTTTCCTCCGTCTCCAGCTTCTGCAGGTCCCCCTCCAGACTCTCGACTTTCTTACGGTAGGCGCCGACGACATCTGCAGCCATTGCCTCGCTTGCGAAAACGTGAGAAGCCAACGCGCGCACCGGCACGCACCGGGCTTGATGAGTCGCTGCTTGAGGGCGTTTCTCGCCGAGGCGACGATCTCCTTGAGCAGCTTCCGCTCCGTCTCGCCCACCAGAGACACGGACCTGCCGGCGCGGCCCGCGCGCGCCGTCCGACCGACGCGGTGCACGTAGTGCTTGAGCGTGGGAGGCAGCGTGAAGTTGATCACCTGACACGCGGACAGGGAACGCGCGCCTCTCCCATGTTGTTGTTGTTGGTTTGGGGGCGACTCTAGGAAGCCTTTGAAAGGCCCATTTAGAATTTAGAGCTCCTCGAAGCGTCCAGAGGCATGGCACAGCCCCAGGACATCTTTTAGAGAGAGCTCTCGAATCTGCTGGGGAGTGGCGTACGCCATTCCCCACAGTCCCATGAGAGACGGACAGAGAGAAGGCAGGCACCGTCTGCACTCCCTGGATGTCGAGTCCTCGGGCCGCGAGGTCCGTCGACAGCATCACGTTTGCGTCGCCCTCCTTGAAGCGCTCCAACGCTTCGATTCGCTGCAAGAGGGAAGCGTTGTCGCGCGCGACTACGGGCGGCAGAAAGAGTGGCGTGTTCCAGAGAGACAGACCTGCGCTTGAGACAGTCCACCGTGCATTTCTACAACTTTCAAGCCGAACAGGCCCATGAGCATGCGCAGCCGGTGACACTGCTTCTTCGTTTGCACGAACACGATGACGCCATCCAAGAAGGTTCTCGTTGTCAACGCTGAAACCAGGAGGGAACCGTGGAGAACGTCGCGCTAGGAAAGAAGCCAAAGCATGGGGGGGGGGGGAGGAACACACCGAGAAGGATGGCCTCGCGGTCGGCTTCACGGTTGGGTCGAATGCGGACGAACTCTTGGTAGAGGTTACTGGCGACGTCCGTGTTCTCGTTGACGAACAAACGAACCGGCTTGCTCAGCGACACCGCGGCCAGGTCTTTGACCTGCGCGCATAGAGAGGCGCTGCGGATGTATACACTCTCCGTCTCGTCCACAACAGCCACCTTGTCGGTCATGGTGGCCGAGAAGAGCAGCGACTGGCGTTGGCGCGCGCAGAGTCGGATCACCTCCTTCATCTGCTCGGCAAAGTACTCGTCGAGCATGCTGTAAGCGTGAGAGGGTGGGGGAGGGGGCTGGGGAGAGCGTGCGGCAGGGCAGGGCGGGGGCGGGGCTGACGCACGCACCGGTCGGCCTCGTCGAGCACGAGCACCTCGACGTCGTGCAGACTGAAGGCGGGCGAGTTGTGCAGGTGGTCGATGAGGCGACCCGGCGTCGCCACGACCACGTCGGGTCCCAGGCGCAACGCCGCCTCCTGCGCCTTCACGTCCAGGCCGCCTGAGCACGGCGCAAGCCCATCTTCCCTCCTTGCGTCACGACACACCAACGACCACTCCTACCATGTACCATGTACGTGTCTGTATGCAACGGTTACGGTACTGCTTTCGACAAAGATGGAAACTCATTTTTTGTCGTTGTGGACATGTAAAAGGAACTGCCGTGTGAAGTCTCCTTCACTGCGGGTCGTGTAAGGTCACATGTTAGCGTATACACCTTGTGTACGGTGTAACAATGTTATAGTAACGCACAAAGTTCTTCCTTGGATTAGGTACAAAAATATGCATACCGTAATTGGTTCTATTCACATCCACAGGTGCACTACAATGTACAACGGTGGGTTCAATGTACAACATGCACACCATAATTGTGCATGCAGTACTGTTCTCCAACTGCAGCGAACCTCAGTCGGACACTGTCGTTGGTTGGGAGGGAGGGAGAGAGAGGGGGGGAGTGGCATGTGCAGTTCAACGGAGCAGTATCGGCTCGGCGATAGGACGCGTGTCCGAACTGCAGCAGGGGCGCGCTTCAACGCGCGGCGGCAACGATAAGCAGCTGAGTACGCAGACGTAGTAAGAGCGGGCGCCGCCGACCGCCTTCGCTTCGCCTCGTCTGCCTGCTCAGCCGCTGCGCTGCGCTGCCGCGGGCGCTGCTACCGCCTAGCCATGCTCTCCGTGCGCAAGGGGACGAGCCCAGCAAGGCGTCGCCAAATACAATAGAGCGGCTAGCCTTTGCAACGACTGCGACAGCGACTTCGCGCCGAGGCGCTGCTTCACCGTGGGCAAGCAAGCGGCCAGTGTTACTTGTTGTAGTGGAACGTAGGTAGTAGGTGGGATGCGGGCGGCGGGACGACGCCAGTCTCGCCACGCCGCCCACATCGTCGTTACCTCTTCTGTGCGCAGTCGGCGGCACCGGAGCGCAATCCGTCCCAGCGGCCCTGTTGGTATTCTTCTGTGGGTGCGGCCAGCGGCAGCCTGACCGTCCCTGCCGTCTAGTGTTTCGCGCGTGCGCGTCGCGGGCGCGCGCGCGCCCATAGATGCACGGGGACGCGACGCGTTCAGGAGACAAGAGACACGCAGGCACGCAGCGACGTCGCCTGCAGCCGTCTGAAGAGACTAGACCCAACGGGAGAGGAGGGAGTGACCGCCGTCCGGCATGGCGTACGCGCGCGAGAAAAAGAACGCGCTGCTCAAGATCTACACGGCGCAGGGTGTCTGGTACACGTTGGAGAACTGGTCGCGCCTCATCTTTCCCTTCATTCAATGGGACCTGAAGCCGCGAGTGACCATGTTCCAAATTGGACTCATCAACGGATTGGGCAACGCGTTCGTCCTGCTGGGCACCTTCCTCGTTGGTCATCTTCTCGACGTGATCGGCACCAAAATGACGGCGGCGCTCGTGGCCGTCGTGACTGGGATCTACGCGGTCGCTGTCAGCCAGGTCCAGTCCTACGTCGCCTGCATGCTGCTGCAGTGCCTCAAGATACTCTCCTGCTTTCCCATGGTAAGCAGCAGCTCGTCGCCACGTGGCGAGCTCAATGCCACGGCGGTCGGGTAGACAGGCGAGCGCTTAGGTGGCCGAGTCGTTCGTGGCGGTCGTGGTGACAGGAGGCGGCGGAGGGGCGAAGGAGCACGACACGGACGAGCGGGAACGGGCACGCGCCATTCTGGGCCTGAGTCTGCCGATGGGCATCGGCCTCGTCCTGGGGCCCTGGCTCGGCGCCTACTCCTTCTCCTTCCTCGCGGCAGACCTCAAGTTCTCCCACATGGCCGTCGGCATCTTCATGATTCTCCTGCTGCTGCCCATCATTCTCTTTCTGCTCCCTGAACCCCGCTCCAGCGAAAGTCAGTGCGTCACTCAACGCGACACCTCGCTGACTAGGGCGCGGACGACTAGCGCGCCTTCTAGTTTCGGCGACCACCAAGGTGCCCGCCTTCTCGTCCTACATCGACTTGCTGCGACAGCCAGCTCTGCGATGGGCGCTGCTTCTGCGCCTCTTCGTCGACGCGCCCTACCAGGCGTACGACCAGATGATCCGGCAGCACCTGACCATCTACGTCGTCTCGGAGCCGGGCGATCTCTCCTTCCTGCTAGCCATGGTCGGCGTGGGCACGCTCGTCACGAACCTCTTCCTCATACGGCCGCTGCAAAGCCGCCTCTCGCCCAAGCGCCTCCTACAGCTCAGCCTCTTCATGCTCGTCTTCGTCTACATCGCGCTCAAAAACGTCTACGACCAATGGGTGCTCCTCTTCGCCATGCCGCTCCAGGTGACAGGCTCCTTCAGACAGGCTGTAGCTGGCCCCACTCCCAGCCCAGTCCCAACCACCCAGCACCCATCCTTGTTCAGATCATCGGCGTGTCGGTGGTGCAGGCGGAGCTGACGGCGCAGGTGATCGGCGCGGCGACGCGACGGGACGTGGGCAAGGCGGTCAGCTTCAGTCAGGGCATCCAGATGGGCTGCGCGGCGCTCATGCCCACGCTGGCCGGCTACTTCATCAACGAGTACGAGTTCGAGCCCGTCTGCTACATGTGCGCCGCCATCTCGGCGCTGGGACTGCTCGCCTGCCAGCTCGTCGGCGACTCCCTCTCCTCCTCCTCCAGGTTCGTCCTCCCAGGATACACGCGATGAGAGAAGCAAGACCGACAGTCACCACGCCACTCTGCCTAGCGAGCCTGGCTTTAAAGCCAAAAGCCACTACCTATATTGTTTCGTTGGGACACCCGTTGCTGTTACGCGTTACCTTGTCGTCGCCGCTGTTTGTTCTCAGATGAGACTTTGTTACACGCAAACCGTTCCGTCCCCCTGCACCACCACAGACAGCAATGCATCCTCTTAAAAGAAGTGTACGAGCGTCTCTGTTAGAGCGCGTGCAACGGCGCTGTCCCAGTTTCGCGACCGTCGGGTCAGCGCGGAGATGATGACACCGGCGCCCTCGCGCGAGCGCGCGTGGCCGACCCAAATTACCCTCCGCCAAAAGTTGGACCCCCTCCATTGGCAGAGAGAAAACACCGACAGACTCTCCCTCCGTCGCGTAGAGGAACTCCGCTGCGCCATCATGCTGGCCAGGCAACGTGGTCTCTGGCCTCTGTGCGCCGTGTACTGCGCTTGGCTGGTCGGCTCGCAGTGGACGAACGTGCTGCTCTCGTTCCTGCTCTGGAACAGCAGGCCGCAGATGAGCGTCGTCCAAATGGGCTACGTGCAGGCGTTCGGCAGTCTCTGGAACGCGGCCGGCGCCGCCTTGCTGGGACCCGCGACGCAGTGGCTCGGCTACCGAGGCTCCGCGATGCTGATGCTCGTCACGACCGCCGCCTACTACGCGCTGCTCTCCCAGTGCGAGGACTTCCTCGCATTCCTCCTAGTGCAGACACTGCGAGTCGGCTACCAGTTCGACGCGCTCGCCGAGGCGTTCGCGCTCGGCGCCTCCGCCTCCGAGCGACACTACGCGCAGTCGATGCTGCGCCTCAACTGGCCCCAGGCTATCGCGCTCCTCGTCGGACCCCTGCTCGCCGCCAAGCTCGCCGCCCTCGGCGGACTCCACGGCTCACAACTGGCGTGCGGCGGCTGGCTGCTCGTCGTCGGCTTGCCGCTCGCCCACTTCGCACTGTCGACGGAGCGGCGGGCCGGCGAAGACGCGGCCGTTGGCGCCGACGACTCCTGGGGCCTCCGTTCCACGTGGGCCATGCTGCGGACGAAGGCGGCGCTGCGGAACGCGCTCTGCGTCCGGCTGCTGCTGGTCGTCGCCCACGTCACGCACGAGCTGATCTTCCGCCAGTTCTTGTTGCGCAATCTCTACAGAGGCCCCTGGAGTTCCGCGGCCATGTCCCTGACGACGGCGGGGTCGGTGGGACTGGCACAGCTGCTCATCCTGCCCAACCTCCAGCGTCGCTTCACGCCCAGGCAACTCCTGCAGATCTCCATCTTCTTCCAGGTCGGTTCTCTTGACGTCGGTTGCCAACGAGAGGCGCATGAATTGTCATGGGCGTTGACGCAGATTCTTTGCTACGGCGTGGTCGCCAGCGTCGGCATAAGAAACTTCGAGCGCGTCCTCCTGCTGACGGCCGTGCAGTCGGCCAGCTACGCGATCGCGTACGCCGAGAGCGGCGCGCAGATCGCCGGCGCTGTCGACAGCGAACAGATCGACAGGGCGGTCGGCGCAGCAGGTAAGCGAGCGCGAGGTGGGGGGGGGGGGTGGTTAATAGGAGGCAAATCCTTACAACTGCGTGGTCTGCAGCGGCGGCCGTGTGGCTGGCCCAAATTGCGATGCCGGCACTGTCGACGCACCTCGTGACGCGCTGGCACTACGTCTGCGCCTTCTACCTGAGCGCCTGCGTCGCGAGCGTCAACTTCGCCTACGTCACCGCCTCCTGTCGCTACCTCGACGCCAGGACGCGCGCGCTCCTGCCCACGAGCACGCTGACTGCGAACATCGCCGACTAAGTATAGTTCACTACCGCGACGACTCTCTTGTATAGGGAGTGCGTGAACCGTTGTTGCTGAACTGTAGAGTACTGTATGCACTGAACGTACCTGCGCTGAGGGAGATTTCGACGTTGGTGTGCTCGGCGAGTAGGCGGGCCACTTGGAAGACCTGGACGGCCAGCTCTCGCGTGGGCACGAGCACGAGAACGCGCGTCACGGACCGCTGACGCGGCTTGTAGAGGAGGCGCTCGAGAATCGGCAGCATGTACGCCGCCGTCTTCCCTGCAAGCGCGCGCACACACCGTCGCTTACCCACGCAGCACGCGCGCCGCGTTCCCTCTTCCTCACCTGTGCCCGTGGCCGCGCAGGCGCACACGTCCCGTCCAGCCAGCACCATGGGAATGCAGCGACGCTGAATCGGAGTGGGACGCAGAAATCCCAGTCCCGCGACTGCCTAGAACGGCAAGCAAAGCACCCCTCCTCGACCGCGTCCCTGCCTGCATCACAGCGCAATGAGCGACCTTCAGCAGGGGACGTGACAAATTCATTTCTTGAAACGTGAGAACCTCCACCGGCTTCTCGACCTTCTCTTCTTCGGTGAAGAAGTCGGTCTTTTGCGCAGATTTCTTGCGCGCCTTTTTCTTCAGTTTAAGATCGTCGGCGACCGTCTCTCCTTCCGCCTCGACGTCCGAGAACTCGTCTTTCTCGACGTCGAGGTGGGCTCCAAGGTCGGCCTGAGCAAGGTGAGCGTTCATGAAGTCGTGTCGAAGCCGACAGCGCCGACCTCGGCGCCCATGCGCCTTCGGATCTCCTCGATGCGCCTGTCGAGGGCGACGGTCGTGCCCTGCTTAGCCATCTTCTTGAGGATCGCCATCGACTGCAGCTGCGTCGCCGACTGCTTCTCCGTCGCGAACGCCGCAGCGAATTGACGAGCGAAGCCTCTGAAGTTGGCGTCGAAGTCCTTGGAGGCGTTGGTCTTGCTCCGCCGCGCACGCTCCTTGGCCGCGGCCACCTCGGTGACCTGAAGCGAAGCCGACACGCCGTCGACCACCTACGGCGGCGGCGCGTCCTTCGATCGCGTCATCATCACCCACGTCGCCGTCATCGTCCGAGCTGTCGGCCTCGGCGAAGCCGTCGTCGCCAGCGCTCACGGCGTCGCCCTCGTCAGCGATCGTCGGCAGAAGGCCGCGGTGTCCTTCTAACGTTCCCATGTCGACCACTCCAACTCTACCACGCATAATTAGGGCCACAGACTGGCGTGTGCTCTTCCAGTAAGACGCTCGGACCAAGAACACGGAACTAGCACTGTACGTTTCTGTGAAACGAAACAACGAGAGCACGGAGGACATGCGAGCACAGTTGTCGAGAGCAAAGCAAAGATATCGACAACCGGAGGCGTGGCGCCATCGCTGACGACAACAGTACGAGGTGCTGTGCCGCGACGCTAAGCGACTCGAGTTAGTTGGCGCCGAGACGAGCGACGAGCGGCTTCAGAGGCGGCGGGTGTCGACTGATCAGCTCGCGTCCCACTACGCGACCGTTGGGCACCGACGCCGACGCGAGCGCCTCCTGACGCACCTAGAATTTTCAATCGGACGACGTTCACTCAGACAGCCGACCGGCCTTACCTGCTCGTGAGCCGAGAGTGACAGCCCGTTCGGCACAGAGTTGTGTCGCGCGTAGGGCGTTGCCGACGCCGGCCAGCGGCTGACCACTGTCGGCTGACCGTGACCGTTCGCCGGCTGAGCGTGATCGGCTGGGTGTGACGTGACCGTCCGCTGCGACAACACGACGATGTCGTCGCCGTCGACAGCGGCATCAGCAGCAGTCGACCATCTCCTCGCCTTTGCCAAACTACCGTTCGAGATTCGATCCGGGGTCAGACCAGTGGGCAATTCTTCCTTCGAATCCTGTATCGCAGGACGACGATGGAACAAGTCGCGCCAGAAATAGATATATGCACACGTACGTGAACCGCAGCCGACAGCGGTCTCTTACTGGGAAGACGCGCTGCTTCGACCGCGACAGCGGACGGCTGAGGTGCTGCGCCGACCGCTTCTTGCACAGAGCGGCAATCGAGCCGTGAGGTCGAGCCGAAGCTGGGGAGGGGCTCCGTTTGGACGGCGGCCGAGCGGGGCCTCTTGGAGTGCGCCAGGCCCTGCTGGTAAAGCGCCCGGTAGCGGGCGAAGGCGCTCCTAAACGCGACGCTGCTCGAGACGACGCGGCGTGCTCGACTCCTCCAGCGCATCGCACTTGTGGTCGTTGAGGATGGCGCGCAGCTGCGCGCACTCCTGCTGGCAGCGCAGCGTCTCCGAGACGCAGTCGGCTGAGACCGAGACGCGGCCCGCGCTCTCGGCCGCCCGGCACACGCGCCTCTTCAACTCGTCGACGCGCCCACCGCAGCTCCGAGCGGACTCCATGTCGCGCATTGGCCTTCGAGAACGCATCGCGTCGCGCCCAGGTGGCGCCACGCTGCAACTGCGGTACACGAGAGGAGGCGGCGACGCAACTGGAGTCGGATTGAATGGAGAACGTGTATTTCGAACAGCGCCAGTAAGTAAACGTGCGCCGTGCGTTGATCACTGAATATGCCAAGAGGACGGACCGTATCGTAACAGACTCTGTTCAAACGGTATGGGCGCGTACCGTGCTACGAGACGAGGCCCCAACGGGCAGCCGTGCGTGTGCCGCCTGCGGAAACGAGCGCGTCGGACCAAAAAGGAACGGGGCATCATCACAGGCGCGAAGACTTAAGAACCGTTTAGGAAGCGTTGATAAACTGCGCGTGAACGTAGGGTATACGACGGCACGTGTGCGAGAGTCTATTGCGTACGCGCAGCGGAGGGACTCTGACAAGGGGAGGGTGAGCGAGGAGGCTCTCTCTCTCGCTCAGGCGGTGCGTATCTTGCCAGGCACGTAGGTCTTGTCGATGACCGGCTCCTGGAGGAACATGTGCAGGCACTTCTCGTTCTGGGCCAACGGATGGCCCGCCACCCTGCAAGCGCGCGCGCGCGCAAGCGGCTAGGGCGCGAGCGGCGGAGAGCGGAGAGGCGTCGTCGTACTTGTTGACGAACTGCTCGAGGCCCTTGCGTCGGTCCTCGATAAAACCCTCCTCGAAGATGCCGTCGTCGGAGCGGAAGGGCAGCTGCAGCTTCAGCGCCTTGCCCGGCAACGGTGGCACCACGATCTGCGCGGAGTCGCTGGCCTGGACGAGAGGGCGCGCGCGCGACGCGGGGCAAGTGGCACCTTGCTGTCGCGCTCCAGCTCCGTGCGCAGCCACTCGAAGTCGCTGTAGCGCCGGCGGACGCTCGACTCCTTCAGCTTGAACACCGGCAGGTTCGTCTGCAGCAGCGTCAGCACAGCCCTCCCTCTGCCCTCTCCGCACGCACGCGACCCGCCGACTCCGTCGCGAACGTACCCTCATGCGAATCTCGTAGTCAGTGAAGCGATTCTTGCCCACGCCGTGAGTGATCGGGTTCACCATCTCAATTTCGAGAAAATTCGCCGGCGGTGCGTACGCATCGTCCAGAGTCTGGGGACGCGTGTTTAGCCTTTGGGTGCTCGGGTTTGCCGCCGTCGTCGCCATCTCAGCCGAGGGTATAGTTTGTGCCGAGGCCTACTTTTTTTGGCAATTACTATTCGATGCATGCAATGCACGCAGTGAATTCGATGCATGGGTTCCGCGAACCGCATGTTGTCGAGTTTCAACTCCTAGTGGGACATTGTGGGACACAGTGGGATTACCGTATCCTTCGCCTCATAGCGTGTTTTTCTGTACCTGCCTCAGCACCCTCTGCCTCACCCTCTGCCTAAGCAAAAGCAAACGCCTAAACCTACCTAAGCCTGGCTGTCGTGGCTGCCCTGTTTTGTCAAAAGCCCCGTGGATAGGCTTCGTTCTAAAAAAGATAGAGCAACCTCCTAACGCGCGCAAGTTTAAAAGATCTATGCTTATGCACCACATAAACACTTCTAACGTACATACATACAGGACATGTGTTGCACAGCTGCTGCAATCCATTCAATTCGATTAAATGCAACTCATTGCAATTCTGTTTTACAATAATTTGCAAGTGTTAACGGTTGTGTGTGTGTGTGTGTAATTCTCTCGGGTTTATACAGTTCATTTCTAAAATGAACCCTGTTGTTCCCAGCGTTTGCGCATGACACTGACTGACACATGGGCATGACAACACTATTGACGGCACGAATATAATAGGATCCCTCTCGGTGCCGTTTCCTGCGACGGTCGTTCGATGGGCATTGGAAGGCCGTCCATTCTTTTCGAAAGATCGAGTTCTTCTTTTCGAAAGACCGAATAGGCCAAGTCGCCAAGACAACGAGAGTCATGTCACTAGGGTTCCTATCCGCACAGTGGCGGTCGTGGCAGTAAAGATCATTTTTTGCTTCTGTCGCCGTGGCCGCAGCGAGCGTCGTAGTCGTAGTCGTCGTCGTCTTGGTCGTCGGAGGCGTGCACGCGTCCGCCGGCCTGCTCGACGCTGGTGAGCGTGGTCGCGGTGGGCGCTGAGCTCGCCTGATCCTCCCAGTCCATGGGGTCGTCCTCTGCGACGTCCAGCCGGCGCATGGCGGAGCGGAGGAGCGCGCGGACGCGACGGTAGTCGGGAGCGGAGACGTAGTCGTAGGAGGCGATGAGGTTCGCGATGACGACGAACTCTTCGGGGCAGCTGGTCGGCAGCGAGCCGGGCAGTCGTCCGCGGCGTTTGGCCGAGTCGAAGAAGCGGCACTTCTCGCAGTGGACCTCCTCCTTGGAGCGGCAGCTCTGCCAGCTGAGATAGCCGTGCAGGAGCTCGACGCTGGTGTAGAGCCAGCTCTCGAGGTCGTCCTTGCGCGCCAGGTCCTTGTGCGCGTGCGAGGCGCGCGCCGCGTAGCGCACGGTGCCCTTGAAGAGCGCCTTCTCGCGCGGCGACAGCAGCGTGCCCTCCCTGTCCACGTAGCTGCGGCTGATGCCGAAGTCGAGTAGGTAGAGGGTGCGCGCGTCGCCCAGCTGCGGCAGGCCCACGCAGAAGTTGCTCGGCTTAATGTCGCGGTGGAGGTAGCCCGCCTCGTGCAGCTGCTCGATGGCGCGCACCATCTGCGAGGCGAGCCGCAGCGACGTGCCGGGCCGGAAGGGGCCGCGCTTCTCCAGCCGCAGGTCCTGCAGGCTCTTGTAGACTCGCGTCATCACCAGGTAGTTGAACTCTTCGTTCCGGCCCCAGTCGACGAGCGTGCAGAAGTGATGAGGCCTGGCCGCCGCCGCCGCCGCCGGCTCGCCCGCCCGTCTTCGGCGGCCCTCGAGACAGCGGAGGATCGCCATCTCCTGCTTGAGCTTCAGCTGGCGCGCCGTCCGTCCTTCTTTGTACTCCAACTTGAGGGCGAAGTGCAGCTTGCGCGTCTGCTGCTGCTGCTGCTGCTGCTGTAGGGGGGCGGTGGAGGGCGCGGCCGCCTTCTCGGCCAGGTAGACGGCGCCGTAGCCGCCGTTGCCGAGGCGCTCGACGAGACGGTAGTCGGCCGCGCGGCCCGCCACCAGCCGGCCCGTCTCGTCCTTCGTCTGCAGCCGACGGCGCGCCGCCTCTCGCAGTCGCTCCTGCTGGCGAGCCGTTCCACTCATTCTAGTCTTCTCCAACTGCTTCGCTTTACAAAACAACTAAAAAAAAACAAAGTTGAAATATGCATGTCTACCGAAAACGGGATCCGTATTTCACAGCACTACACAATGTGCAGTGTGAGATGGAACTCTTGCATCCGTGAGAACTTTGCAGATTTGGAATTCGCCAGCAGCACTCATGTTCTACAGGCTTGCAGTCGAATCTATCATTCAGTTCAGTAATATAAAAGTTTTTGTTTTGTTTAGCATCAGTCAAAAGGAAAGTCTACCAAGATGCTGGAGTGGTTGCTGGTCTTCTACCTGGCCTACGAGCTCCACCGTCTGTGGCAGCTGCCGGACGCGACCGCCGACGCGGCCGCCTCGACGAGCGCCAGCGCCGACACGGAGGCCGATGCTCCCGCGGGCGGAGCGGCGAAGCGCAGCCGCTCCCGCAGCCGCGCCGCTCGGCGCCGTCGCCGCCGACCGCCAGTCGACGCCGGCCAGCAGCCCGCCGCCGACGCAGCCCACAGCGACGACGACGCCGCCACCGCTCAGGACGCCGCCCAGCACTAGACCGCCGTCGACGTCGACGACGCCGACGCCGTCTCCCACTCGCCGCACCCGACGAGGCGCCGACATCCCACTGATCCATGTGTGTGATCGCCAGCCTTCACTAACTCTTGCGCTCGTTCCCTGATGATGCATGCGGCACTAGCGCGCACATCACATGCCTCATGTATGGTGTGCAAAGTATTCGGAACGTAGTCTCAGTCGACACCTATACCTTGCGGTCGTTACCTTACGAAAAAAAAATGTAGCGAAATTTCTTTTGTTGTTTCGACCTCTTGTTTTGTCACGTCTCTTGTTTCAACCTTCGCCTACCCGGGCACTCTTGGAGCGGGGATACTATTGGCACTGGCGGATCCAGGGGTGGGGGAAAGGGGGAATTCCCCCTCCCGAAATCGGAAATCTAGGGGGAAAAGGGGGGAAAGGGATAGGCGGTGGGAGAAGAAACACGCCTCGTGGGACTAGTTTTCAGCATAAAATTGCTTGAAAGTGGTCGAAAACAGGAAAATTTTCGCCTGCGGCGCCGTTTATATTCGTTAATCGTCGAATATGGACCGATTAGGTGTTCAAACCACTGCCAAAATGGCCCAACATCCAAAAAGTTCAACAGGGTCCTCCTCCCTTCTGCAAAATTCCTCCCCACCTCCGAAATTTTTTTCTGGATCCGCCAGTGACTATTGGGGATACTACTGGAGAATTTACGGTATAGTTACATTAAATTTGGACTGTCACATGCGCGGTCATGTAATGTCGATGCAGCTACTTTGTGGCACATACCAATGCAATTACCGTTCATTACATAACGCAGAGCGCACGTTCGCGTCGTCCACTTGTTGTTTTTGTGTTAAATGGCTGCGAGCCGACTTGATGCTCGAGCGGCAGCGTGACAAAGGGCACGTGCTCGCGGCCCCGCAGTACGGATGTTTACGCTGGCCTGCGGTGCGAAAGCTTAGCGCGCCTCATATCGCGGTCGGCCGCGTTGGGTGCGGCGAGCTCGCGGCGAAGCGCAGCGTGAAGATGACGACGGCGACGACGGCGTTTGTCGCGGTGGCGCTGCTGGCGAGCGGAGCTGCGGCGTCGGTGATTCCACCTCCGTACGCGGACCACTGCCTCGCGACGGGACCGACGACGTACAACGCGTCGCATGCCGACCAAGTGCCCTGGTACACGATCGACCTCGACGCCCAGCCCCTTCTACGCTGGCAAGCCATCGCCAAGGACTACAAGGCGCAGATCGCTCGCCTGCTCGACGTCATCAAAGGCGTGTCCACGCCCTACTTCCACGGCAAGCTCGTCCACTGGATCGACGCGCACCTCGGCAGCTGGGACGACCGCCTGCCGCAGCCTTACGCCGACGAGCTGAAGGTGCGCTCCGTCCGCACGCCGCTCCACGCCACGACGCTTGGCGAGCGAGGTCGGCGCGCAGGGCATCGCGAGCGCCTCGGGCCTGTCGCTCGGCGAGATCGTCCTCTACAACATCGCCTACGAGCTCTTCTCCGTCTGCACCTCGATCGTGGCCGAAGACACGCACGGTAGACTCCACCACGCTCGGAATCTCGACTTCGGCATCTTTATGGGATGGAACGCCACCACTCACTCCTGGATCGTGAGATGGACCGCCATCACGTTTAACGTCGACCATTTTAAGCAGACTCTACTTTAGCTGACGGACGCACTGCGCCAGATGGTCGTGAACGTACGCTGGACGAGGCGTGGTCGGCTCCTCTTCAAATCCAGCAACTTCGCCGGTTTCATAGGCGTTTACAACGGCGTCAAGCCGCACTCGTTTGCACTCAGTGCCAACCAGCGCTTCAGCCGTGACGGAGGCTACTACGGCCTTCTGCTCTGGATGCTTGGCGCCGCTCCCAATGTAAGCAGTGTACAGCTGACGTGTCGAGTGGGATCAACGCGTTCAACACCGTACAGGCTACCTGGATGACGTGGCACGTTCGGGAGGTGATGGAAAAGCATGATTCCTACGAGGCAGCGATGCAGGATTTGTCGACCAGGGAGCTACTCGCTCCCGTCTATTACATCCTCAGCGGCAAGTCGTCCGGCCAAGCAGTCGTCATTACGCGATCCAGGAAACGAACGATCCACTTGAGCAAGATGGGAAGTCCGCCGGATCGATGGTCCGTTCTCGCAGAGCGCCCAGTCAGTCAGAGAGAGGCCGAGCGGCCGGTTCCAGGTTCCTGGTGCAGACCAACTACGACGCGGACAGCGCTCCGTTCTACCTGGACGACCGGCGGACGCCGACGAAGCGGTGCATGCGAGCGCTGGGCCAGCGCCGACTGGACGAGGCGGGCCTCTACGACGTGCTCAGCTCCAAGACCACGCTCAACAAGCTCACCGTCTACACGGCACTCATGCAAGTGGATCAGGCGCTCTACGAGACGCACATACAGACGTGCCCCATGCCCTGCTACCCCTGGTAGAGACGGCCACTGCGTCCGCGCCCTCTCTGCACTCCCAACGACCATAGCTCCCCTGCGACCATACTTGGGAACTTGAAACGACATCGTTCGTTAACCTAAACTCAAGTCACTACTTTTAATGCGTTAACTCTACATGACTACAATGCCTTCAAGCGACTGGAAATGGAGTAGGTCGTTGCGCGTGGACAACGTTTTCTACTAGGTAATTTGCAAATTAGGTTACGGTAACTTTAATTTTTTATTTAAAATCCAGAATGATTTGAATAGTTCGACATATTCCGGATTTCGTGATTGAAGGTAACTTTACCTGGGTCGTAATAATTTGATGTTAGACAAGTTCCCGTGTATGCTTTGATTCGCTCCGAGCAACCGCTTTCACTGAACGGATGTTGTGCGCAACCGATGTACCTTCTACACATGTACCTACATACTGCTGTACGCATGTACCTACTGATCCAATGGACGAGCTGCTGGTTGTATTACGCGTTTCATTTGATAGTCGTGTTGCTGTTGGCGCCGTACGCGCTTTGTTTCATCGTGTCTTTTACATGAACGTCAGCATTTGGCGATGGTGAGGCGCAGGAAACGCGAAAATAAAGGCTCATTCACAATTCAAAAAACGAGGGTACGATATGGACGAGACGATGACGAGACGAGGACGACGTGACGACGAGACGTACTCGCTTGATTCAGAATGCACGGCGTCATCACAGTGAAGTTCAAACCGCGCGCACTTTTAGCTCCTAGGCTGAGATGCACAGACCATAGTCTTTCGCTCGTCCGTCGTCTCGTCCCGTCTCGTCGTCACGCGAGGACCGTTTCACGCGAGCGCAGTGGCCCATCTGCAGCTGCGCATCGAGAGAGGGGCGAGCAATCAGCTGAGGTTCTGCGAGAAGGCCTGGTACTCGGCCTTGAGTCTGTCGATGATCTCCTTCTGGTCGACGTTGTGGAAGAAGGTGGGCGCGCTCAGGAGGATACCGAGTGTGCCGCCGAGCGTCACGCCGAAGAAGACGTAGAGGAGCAGGCGGTCGATGATCATCGCCACGTACTTCCAATCTTCGCGAACCTGCAACCGCAAACCTCCCTGTCCCCCTCACGCAACCCACGCGGCGCCACGCGCGTCGCCACAGCACGTCGGACCACAACAGCAGACGCGAGGTAGGAGGCACACTTCCAACAACAGCCCACACACGAGTCGGACTACCAGTTTGCACTGCTCCTCCTCTTTCAAGTGGCCGGTGATGTACGCGATCGACGTCAGCGCTCGACAGGCGTCGTCACCGAGCACGTTGACCGAGAGAGCAAACGTCGGCGACTCAGCGGCCAACAGCTCGGGCATTGCCGGAGACGCCGCTCGAGAGGCGGGGCGCTGCTGGCAGCGCAGTGGCTGGTCGGCACCGGGGTGGGCGTCGTGCTCGTCGAGGGCCGAGAACCACTTCGAGGAGCGTCGGTGCCGCGGAGGCTGGACGGCCGGTGCGGGACCACCGAGCGCGACAAGGCCGGTCAGTAGGCGTTGGCTGGCTCCGCCCAGCGAGAGGGCGGCGGGTGGTGTGTTCCTCTTGGGCCGGCGCATGCAGAGCAGACGGGCGAGGAGTCCGAAGAAGAGCACTCGGACCCAGCGCGGCAGCTTGTGGCTGCCGGGACTGCGGAAGTAGACGTTGATGGTGACGACGGTGACGACGATCGTGATGACGTTTAAGAGAAAGGTGACGAGAAGGTACTTGGCGACGAGCGGCACGGAGCTGCTCGTCGGCGGCAGCGTCTTTGACACGAGCAAGAGAAAGACGACAATGGACAACAGGACGAAAATGATTAGTGTTATCTTCTCGCCTGAACACGCACAAGCTTTTGTCAATCGTACGCTCCACAAAACGGGCAGCCGGCGTCGGCGATGCCGAAAATCCTGCCGACCGCCACTACCACAACTCCTTGCAGTTAAAGTGTTAGGTCTATAGCCAAACTAGGGACACCGACCGACCACTTGGAAGAGGGAAGCGTGAACAGAGGTGCACAAGAAGCAGAGGAAACAGTCCTCCGGCAGCGGTGCGAGTTCACGTCCAAGGTGCAGCCAACCAAGCGGCGAGCGACGTACCATCTTATATTCTTCGTCTTGCTTCAAGTGGTCCGTTATGTACTCGATCGCCTCGAGCGCCCGGTACGCGTCGGGCGTCAGCGGGTAGTAGTCGGCGAGCGTCGCCTTGCCTTTGGAGCCTCTGCCGGCCGTCGTGCCGGAGGCGGCAGACGCGCCGTTCGTGCCGCGTCCCGCCGACTCGGCTAGGTCCGGCTGGTCGAAGGAGGGCGGCGAGAGTTCGATGGCGGGCGGCGGCTGGCGTCGCTTGTTGGCGGAAAAGGAGGCGGAGGAGGAGGAGCGCGGCTTGCGTCCGCCCGCGCAGTGGGGATGATGGGCGCTGGGGTCGAGCCGAAAGCTGTTGGGCTTGCGGCCGAGCAGCGGCGAGGCGTTGCCGAAGCCGGTCATGAAGCCGTCGACGCCCAAGCCGTTCGTCGCCGAGGCGCGCACGCCGCCGACCGCGGCCAGCGCGGCGGCGGCGGCGCGAGCGCGCTCCTTCTGGTTGGGCCTCTGCATGCACATGACCTTGGCGAGGAAGTCGAAGAAGAGAGAGCGAATCCAGCGCGGCATCTTGTGGGTGGTGGGTCCTCGGAAGTAGACGTTGATGATGACCACCGTCACCATGATGGTGATGACGTTGAGGACAAGCGTGAGCAAAAGGTACTTGGCCATTAGGGGAATGGTGCTGCTGGTGGGAGGCAGGATTTTCGACACGAGCAACAAAAACACCACTATCGACAGCAGAACCGAGATTGTCAGCGTGATCTTCTCCCCTGCAGCGACGCCGACCGCCCGTGTATGTAAGTGTACGCGTATGTACGCCAACAGTGTGCATGTACATACGTGTATGTACCCTGTGTGTACAATGTGTATGTACCATGTGCATGTGTACGTACACGCCGCATGTATGTACAGTGTACGTGCGAGAGCCAGTTCGCCAGAGGCGCTCACCGCTGTCGGCGGGTAAGAAGAAGACGGCCATGTTGAGAAAGGCCATCTGCACCGTGGGAATGATCAGCACCACCGTGTAGAAGAGTGTCTTCCGTCTAGAAGGACGGACTGCAGGTGACACTGGTAAAGCGCCTATGGTGCGCCGTCGAGTAGCTACTTGAGGTGGAGCTGGTACTCGATGCGCGAGCGGTCGGCGACGACGGTGGCTGGCGCGCCCGTGATGTCCCAGATGCTGCTGAATTCGTACGACTGCAGGTCCATCATCTCGGCCGCGTCGATGACGAGCGTCACTTCGCGCTCAGTGTACTGCAAGCGCGTCACGGCCACCATCCGTCCGACACCCTCTCCCATCCCGCCCCCCACTCACCGTCCACGAGCCAAAGTTCAAGTAGCAGGTCTGCTCGTCGAACGGAAAGTACTCGACGTCTGAACCGCGACACCGACTCAGCTTCTCTACAGGTGCACGCACGCAAAATGGCGCAGAGTACAGGCACCTATTATACAGCTACTCTTGTAGATGGCGGGCGGCACCCAAAGCATGCTGCCATCGGAGCCGACGACGACGTTCGAGTAGAACGACACCTCGTAGTTGCCGTCGGCGCTGCAAAAAAAAGCGTCGAATGCCCGGTCGTAGTCGTATGTATCGTAGACGGACTGTCGACTGCAGCGGACTGTGGCATACTTGTTGAAGAGGACGACGTCGGGCAGCCAGAGCTTGTCGGGAGCAATGCGAATCATGTCGATCTGGCCGTACTCGATGGGATTCCACCGCATCTGATAGTCGGTCCATTTCTGCAACGGTGTGCCGTTCGCGACGGCGCAGCGTCAGTGTCTGTTCAGACTGCGACTTACCAGAGTCAGCCATACGTTCGTGTGGACTATCTGGCTGCGCTCGTTCTGAAACGGCGTTGGTCGCGTCTTTGGCTTCGCGAGCGCTGCAGCGGCGACTCACGTACGACGTTAATGAGGAGGACGAGTTGGAGGGCGAAGCGGACGACGATGGGCGTGTCGTTGGCGCCGCGCACGGGCTGGATGAGGTAGTTGTAGCCGCGGGCGAGTCGGCGCATCAGCTCGTCCTCCGTGTTCGAGCCGCTGGTCCGACCTGCAACGAGCGCCATCCATCCGCCTCGCTGAGCCGCTCGAGCGCCTCCGCGTCGCGCCGCGCTCCTTCCACGTCCCTCTCGCCCTCCTTTTTTCATTCTTCGAAATCGCTACGGAGAGCACTGACACGACACGAGCGGAGCCGCGACCATGCTGCGCCTCCCGACCAGAGAGAGAGAGTGAAGGAGTCACGACGACACTTTATTCATGGCCATTAGTTCGTCTATGATCGCCTTCTGGTCCGTGTACTTGAAGACGTTTGGCGCGCTGAAGAGAATGCCGATAGTGCCGCTGAGTGTGACCCCAAAAAAGACGCAGAGCAAGAGCCTGTCGATAACCATCGCCACGTACTTCCATTCGTCACGCAGCTGAAACCAGTACGATCGCATCCGAGTGACGCATGAATCTCTGTATACCTTCTTGTATTCGTCATCCTGCTTAAGGTGCTCAGTTATCTGAAAGAATGCGCGATCTGTCTCCTCCCAGCGACCGTGGCACGTGTTACATTACATAGTCGACGGCGTCGATAGCGCTGACAACTTCTGGCGACATGGTCTCGTGGCTGGCGGCGGGGACCGTCTGACGGGCTGGACGACGCGGACGCGAGCCCCGACGCTGACTGTCGACAGACGCCGGTCTGCTGCGATAAATTGGGCCGGCCTCTCCTCCACGATCCGGCTGGGCGAAGGCGCAGTGCGGATGGTGGACGCCGCTCATGGAGATGAACTCGCCGGGCACGACGCGGCTCAGACTCCCAGCTCCCGTGGCTCTCGGAACGCTGTCGTCTACCGACTGCTCAACGTCAGTGCGCCAGTCGTCAGCGCCGTCGCTCGCGCGACCGCCCGAAGCGAACGAGACGGCCGTTCTCGTGAGCCGCGGCGGCCTCGTCATGAGTAGAAACCTGGGCAGAACCGTCAGAAAAGTGGTGCGCACCCAGACGGGCATTTCGTGCGTCGTGGGGCCCCGGAAGTAGACGTTGATTATGACGACGGTGACGACGATGGTGACGATGTTCATGACGAATGTCAGCAAGAGATATTTGGCCATCAAGGGGATGGTGCTGCTGGTCGGCGGTAGGATCTTGGAGACGAGTAGAAGAAACACAACGAGCGCCAGCAAAATGGATATGGCCAGCGTGATCTTCTCGCTCGCCTCTGCCGGCAAGTAGAACACCATCATGCTGAGAAAAGCCATTAGGACCGTAGGAATGATAAGGATGACGGTGTAGAATAACGTCTTCCTATAGCGAGCGTCAGTGGTTGCCGCGTCTTTGAAGGAGGAGAAGAGAAGGAACTCACCGTCTGATACGAATGCGGTAGGCAATCTTAGAGACGTCCTGTTCGTTGTCCAGTTTCCCCGGAGCGCTGATGAGGTCCCAGATGCCGCTGGCGCTGTAGTCGTTCAGCTCGACATTCTCCTTCTCGTCCAGGTAGTCGATGATCACCTCGCGCTTCGAGAACGTCCACGACCCAAACACCATCGAGCACTGCTGCTCTGCAACCGCGCCCTCTCTTCTCTTCTCCATACCCGCCCCCTCCGGCCGTCAAAAGAACCGCACCGTCGAAAGGGAAATACTGGACGTCGATGGTGCAGCTACTTCTTGTAGATGGCCGGCGGCACCCAGAGCATGCGGCCCGTGTGCATGATGACGACGTTCGAGTAGAACGACACCTCGTAGTTGCCGTCGGCACTAAAAGGCGTCGTCGCACGAGAGCGGCCGGCGGGGCGGCGAGATTGGCGCCGTACTTGTTGAAGAGGACGACGTCGGGCAGCCAGACCTTATCGGGCGGAACGCGGATGGAGCTGATACCGCCGTAATCCTGGGGCTTCCACTGCATTTGGTAGTCGAACCAGCGCTGAACTCCCTCTCCAAGCTGAGAGCGCGAGCTGAGAACGCAGTGGCAACGCAAGCACTACCATGGTTAGCCAGACGTTCGTCTGCATGATCTGGTTCTTCTCGTCCACGTTTATGAGCAGCACCATGGCCAGACTAAAATTGACTCTGATTGGCGGCGAGTCGACCGCGGGCGCAGGCCGAATCAGCGAGTTGTAGCCACGAAACCGATCGATCATCAGTCTCTCTTCGTCTTGAGACGCCTTGCCGACTCCTGGAATGGTATGCACGCTTTTGACTGGAACGGTAAGTGCTGTTCAGCTTCACTGCACCCTTCACTTCAGGTTCCACGTGACTGCAGTCTGGCTGCAGTAGTCACCACCACTGCAGCTCACACATGCCATACAGCCAAACTTCTGCCTACACCCGTTTCCTCATGCAAGTGACGGCAAGCACGGGGGGGGGGGGGCAGCGCCGCGTCCGTCGTCAACGCGCATCTGGGCCAGGTCGGGAAATCGGACCTTCTAAGATGGCGCCAGGCACGGAGCGTTGTTAGTGTGACAATCGCGGCAAACCAGTGCCCCCTAATCACAGCAAGCGTGAAGCGATGTCAAAACAGTTACCTAGCATTGGATTCCATCTGAGTCCGTTGGACGAAGCAATGAGCGGTCGCGTGCTGCACCACAACAGCAGCGTCCAAAGGAGATTTGGAGAGGTCAACATTTTCGACGAGTGCACAAAGCAGAGCAGACTCTCTCGTCGCTTTACTTGTACGGATGTACTCAAAGACGTGAGCGGTCAATTGCGACTCAACGACACTCAATTGAAGCAGAGATGCAATTTGAGAATCGATTGGTTGGAGAAAGGCATGAAGCTAGCGTTTTCTAAACGCGCCTCACGTCTCATGACACCACTAGTCATTACTAAACTACGCAGTGCGCGCGAACGCGGCGCGTCACTGATCGCCAACGATTGTCATGTGTGTCTGTATGACAAATTCGCATATATCTGTTAACCGCACAGGCACATGGTGTGGGATCGCGCTCGAGGGAACACTGTAGCTGTAAAAAGACCTGTCTGTGGCGGACATTTGACCCACCAGTAGCGTAGATGACGAGGACTGCGAGAGCTGCTAGTGGCACCAGTCGGCCGAGAGCCGCAGCCAGAGGGCCCATGTTGAGGCGTCGTCAGACCGGAAGGCGGAGCGAGGCGCCCACGCGGTGCTCCCTTGGGAGCTGTCAGTCCGCCGCCGCGTCCTGTCGATTTTCCTGGCTCATGAACTTCAGCGACTCCGGTCTTTGTGGCGCCTGTCGAACACGCACACGCACATCAGAGCAGTCCCTAGGACGCGACGGAGCGAACGTGTCAAAACTAAGGGGGCGTCGGTGTTAGCAGCCCGTCTTCCACGACAAAGAATGCTAGAGGAGGCGCTGACTGACGGACGAGCAATGGACACGGGGGCACAACGAACGCGAGGCAACAGCTTCGTTTGGCGCCTCGGCCTGTGTTGTCGGCTCGGAAGCAACTCATTGGCCGAGTTGTTTCAGAGCTCTGGCGGGGATGCCGAGTGCTGGTCGGGCTGGGAGGGGCGCGCCGCTGGGCGATGCGCAACGGCGCAGCTGTCGCGCTTCTTTGAGCGGACGTCGGAGAGTCGCGACGACGACTCGCTTGGCGCTCTTGGCCGAGGCGGTAGGGCGCGCCCACCGCCGCGGCGGCACTAACGACACTCGCCGCCCGCCGACGAAGGGATTAATGCGAATCCGGGACGGACGGCTGAATAGCACGAGAGCGCCGAGCCACTTCACGGTCGCTTACACACGCGCTCGCAGCGGAGAGAGACGGCTTTCCGATTATTGGGAGGTAGCGGTGGTCGACGGACCGCAAGGACCGTCCGCCGGCGGCATTAAGTGGCCGGCAAAGCCAAACATCCGTCTCGGCGCGTTCGACCAGTGAAGAGAGCAAAACGCGCCTACGAACGGCCGGGCAAGAATCGACTGCTCGCCACCAGACAGGCGGCCTACTACGCTCGGTCCACATTTGGAAGGCCAACGGTTCTTTTTCGACTCCAAACCGACGAGGAATGCTCAACTCCCACAATCTCCGTCCGAGCGCCAACTGGTCTTGTCGGACACGTGTATCAGTAGCGATAGATCTCTGGCTTGAAGGGTCCTTCGCGCGGCACTCCCAAATAGCTGGCCTGCTTCTCCGTGAGCTTGGTCAGCTTCACGCCCAGCTTGTCGAGGTGGAGTTCCGCGACCTTCTCGTCGAGCTGAAACATTGCACAAGCCAATGAGCGCGAGCATCGGGGAGCGAGACGCGACTGTGGTGGGTGGGAGCGCAGCGCACGTACGTGTTTGGGCAGCAGATGGACGCCGACCGAGTACTGGCCCGGCTTGGTCCAGAGCTCGATCTGGGCGAGCGTCTGGTTGACGAACGAGTTCGACATCACGAACGACGGGTGACCCGTCGCGCAGCCCAGGTTCACGAGCCGGCCCTCGGCCAGCACGAGCACGTGTCGGCCGTTCTTCGGGACGTGTAGCGGTCCACCTAGAGCAGGGGCCGCCGTTATTTTCGGCAAGGAGCGACGCGCGCGGGGGGCATGAGGACGCGCACCTGTGGCTTGATGGTGTCCTTGAGCACGGCGCTTCGTCTCAAGCCACTTGACGTCCAGCTCGACGTCGAAGTGGCCCGCGTTGCAAACGATCGCGTCGTCGGGCATCTGCTCGAAGTGCTTGGCCGTGATGATGTCCGCGCAGCCGGTTCGACGTGAGGAAGATGCTCGCCCGCGACGCCGCCTCGTCCATGGTCGTCGCCTCGTAGCCTGCAGCCGCTCCGCGTGCACGGACGTCAGAGGAGAGGGGCGCGGCGCAAGCGCACGCGCACCTTCCATGGCGGCCTGGAGGGCGTTGATGGGGTAGATCTCGGTGACGAGGACGCGGGCGCCGAACGCGCGCAGAGAGGCGGCCGAGCTCCTTGCCCAAGTCCCCGTAGCCCGCGACGCAGCAGACCTTGCCGGCGAGCATCACGTCGGTGGCGCGCTTGATGCCGTCCGGCAGAGACTCGCGAATGCCGTAGAGGTTGTCGAACTTGCTCTGAACGCGGCGTAGCAATAGAGGCTGGGACGTAAGCGGTCGGCCGGGAGGCGGGCGGCGCCGACCTTGGTGACGGAGTAGTTGACGTTGAAGGCGGGCACTTTGAGCTCCTTCCCTTCGCGGACATTTTCTCGGGATTATGCACGCCGGTCGTCGTCTCCTCCGAGATGCCAAGCGCCACGGCCAGCAGTTGGGGGTGCTTGTCGTGCACGTGATTGGTCAGGTCGCCGCCGTGGTCCAAGATCGTGTACAGCGGCTGGCCGTCGGGGAAGATGAGCGTCTGGGAGGAAGGGGACGATCGATGGTTGTGGTGGTGGTGGTGTGTGTGTGTGTGTGTGTGTGTGTGTGTGGGGTGGGGGGGGGGGGGGGGTCGTTTAGGTGAACGTTTAGCACCTGCTCGATACACCAGATGTACTCCTCCTCGGTCTCTCCCTTCCAGGCGTAGACTGGAGTGCCGGCCTTGGCGATGGCGGCGGCGGCGTGGTCCTGCGTGGAGAAGATGTTGCAGCTGGACCACTGGACGTCGGCGCCCAGCTCCTGTAGGGTCTCGATGAGCACGGCCGTCTGGATGGTCATGTGGAGGCAGCCCGCGATCCGCGCCCCCTTCAGCGGCTTCGACGGCCCGTAGTCGCGTCGCAGCGCCATCAGGCCCGGCATCTCGTTCTCGGCCAGCACGATCTCCTTGCGCCCGTACTCGGCCAGGCCCAGGTCCGCTGAACAGCCGGCGCGCGTCTGTCGCCGCTCACTCGACCCATTCACACGCCGCCGCGTCCAATCGGAGCAGCGCACTCACCGACTTTGTAGGCAGGCTTGGAAGTCATCTTTGTCGTCTACAGTTTTCTCTGAGAGCTAAGGCCTCGACAGCAGCAGTCGCCTTGGAGGGGAAAAGGGAGAATATTCGGTTCCTAAATTCCACGGGATCGTTGAGAGCGGGCTGGGTTACGGTGGCGCGCAGCTGCTGGAATCAGCTCGGCTCGAGGTGAAACAAGTGAACGAGCGAGCAAGCGAGCCGTCTTCGCCTAGGTGCCACGACAGGGAAAACGGCACGAGAAGATAAGAAGCGCACGTAGAGTCCGGTTAGGAAGGTGGCCCGCTACGGGCAGACTAGTCAGTACTGCGCGGGCTTTTTCCCACTGGGCAACGAACGCTGTCGACGCTGGGAAGAGCCAGTGCAGAGCGGAGCGCCCAGAGCAACCCCCCCCCCCAATGTATTTCGGTGGCGCATGCGCACGTCATGCTACGCTGCTTCAGCTTGGAGGATGGAAGAAATTCTAACTCCTAGACTGGTGCCCTTTCCGTCTCTAGGCAGTGATGGGATGAGCCGGCTTCGCTGTAGGCGATTCCTTTTTGAAACATCGTACCGGTATTGCACTTTCCCATGCACATTGCACACCGTATTGCCCGACAGGTGTAATTTGAGGAACAGAAGCAATTTTCCTCATAAAATCCAAGAAACAAAATTCTTCCCAGATAATTTGTAGCTTTTATCACTCTATTTACAGGCGAAAAGTCCATGAGTGCCATTCCATTTTGTTCCGATTGCTGAATGCTGATTTTCCCGATTTACCCCCGCCATATAATCCGCCCCCGACAATACGCATCCGATTTTGAGCGCACTGCAGTGGAGAGAAGTCTAAGAAGACTGACGTTAGCTACTCAACAGCTTGCCGACCGACCGTCGCCTCTGCGGCAGCTCACAAAGGCAATCATGCGCATCGGTCGCGAATATCCCATTTGTTTGAACAAGAACCGAAAGCGGGAATT